>PVIW01008545.1:0-60161 GCA_004026585.1 Noctilio leporinus
GAAGGAACTTGTACCCTTTGCAACAACATGGATAGAACTGGAGAGTATTATGCTTAGTGTGAAGTAAGCCAGTCAGTGAAGGACAAATACCATATGATCTCACCCATTACAGGACAATAATGAACAAAACTAACAACAAGCAAAACAGAACCAAATATATGAATACAGTGAATAGGCCTTCAGTGGTCAGGGAAAAAGGGGTTGGGGGGAGGGGGGAGGCAGAGGCAAGTAAGGGGAGCAGTTTAGACAAGAACCTAGTATAAAGGAACCATGGACATGGACAACAGGTGGGATTGACTTTAGGGGGAATGGGTGGGTGGGGAGGGGGACAGAGGGCAGCAAAAAGGGGATGGATGTAATACAACAACAATAAAAAAAAAAAAAAAAAGAAAGCCTACCTTAGAAAAGGTGAATTCTGAGATCTATAAATCTGGAAGAAAAAAAAAAAAAAGCATTGTATCATTCTCTCCAATTACACTGGTTCTGTTTTTATGATGTTTGAATGACGAGACCAGGACTTCAGTGAAAGTAAATTATAAATAAATTTATATTTCAATTGCAAGTGAACGATAAATCACACAAAATCCCTTTTTTTAATATTTTATTATTTTTAGAGAGAGAGGAAGGGAGATAGGCAGAGAGGGAGAGAGATACTAATGTATGGTTGCCTTTCACCTGGCCCCAGCTACAGAGCTGGCTGGAGACCTGGCTTTCAACCTGGTTATGTTGCCCTGGCTGGGAATCAAAACAGTGACCTTTGGGTTCATAGGCCAGCGTCCCATAATCCTTTTTCACATATTCACTGAAATTCTGAGTAGAAAGTATTGTTCATATTTAGCACTAAATCAATTTAAAGGGCTATCAAGCTTTGAATATATTTTAATTTTATGATTGTCCATGGGGAGGACTATCATAATTATAACCATTTTTTAAAAGATTTTCTTATTTTTAGAGAGAGGGGAAGGGAGAGAGTAAGAAAGAGAGAGAAACATCAACGTATGGTTGCCTTTCACTTGCCTCTATCTATGGACCTGGCTGGAGACCTGGCTTGCAGCCTGGTTATGTGCCCTGACTGGGAATCAAACCAATGACCTTTGGGTTCATGGGCCGGTGCCTTATCCACTGTGCCACCAGCCAAGGCTTTTATCTTTTTATTTTAATGGGAAGCCTGCCTCAGGGACTTTTTCCCACTCACTGACCAGAACTATATCGTATGGACACTCTAAACTACAAGGTGGCTAGTGAAAAAAGGTAGTTGTGGATAAAAGTAAGCATAGCCAAACAAGTGTTTGCAATTACTCCTCTACTGTTTATCCTTAAGGTTCCAAAGAAAAGGTCAGGTTATTTATGAATAAGGATATAGTGTTCTAAGAAGTCTGGTTTTTTGTAATTAAATGATTATTAATTCAACAAAAATTTTTATTGCATAATATGTGCTAGTTACTGTTCTAGGTATTGGGGATAACAGCACTGAACAAAAGTTAAAAGTTGCTGCTCTCATGGAGCCTATATTATACTTAGAAGAAGAAAGCAATAAACAAATAAATATAAAATTCATTATATATTATAAATATATAGATATCAATATTCATATATAGATACATGCACACATGTATCCATGAAGAAAAGTAAAGTAGGGTAAGGAGAATAGAGAGTGATGGTATTCACTCTCTATATTACATATGGAATGTTTAACAAAGACCCTCTGATGAGGTGATATTTTAGCAAAGGCCTGAAAGAAATGAGAAGCAGATGGAACCATAATATCCAGGAAGAAAGGTCCAAGTAGAGAAGACAGCAAATACAAAGACCCTGAAGAGATATACTTGGCATGCTCAAGGACAAACAAGGATCTGTATAGATAGAGCACAGCAAACAAGGGAAAATAATAGATAAAAATAGTGGGGGCCATAAGCCATAGCAGTTTTGACTCTTAATGAAATGAAAAGTCATTAGAGAGAGTAAACAGAGATGAGTACAATCTAATTTACAATTTAAAAGGATTGCTGTAACTACTGTGTGAAAGATAAGTTGTAATGGACAAAAATAGAAGCAAGGAGACCAGTTAGGGAGCTATTCACTTTCCCAGGAAAAAAGTTGTATTTCAAGTGATTGGCGTAATAGTAGAAATGGCAAGTAATGGTCAGATTCTAGAAGTGCTTCAAAGGTAACCTAGATACGGCTCTGACAAGAAGAGAAAAATCAAGAATATCTCCAGGGTTTTAGACTAATAACTGGACAAGTGGAATTGCCATTTACTGAGATGGGACTTGCAAGAGAGTAAGACATTAGGTGGGATAGGAGGTTGAGGAAATCTAGATTTGATTTGGACAGGTTAGGTTTGAATTACATGTTACATATCCAAGTGCATGTTGGATGATTTATAAGTTTGGAGGTATATATTCCTATCACTAGCCATTGGCATGGCATATAAATCTATAGTTGGGGGTAGAAGTTGGGATTAGAGATAGAAAATTAGGAATTTTAGTGAATGTGTGATGTTAATTCCATGGGACTAGATGAGGTTATGTAGGAAGTAGCTAAGTAATAATTTTTTTAGAAGAAAGTTTTTTATGAAATCCTAAATAAGATCAACTTTGGTTATTGCATTTTACCAATTAGCTCACTAAATATTCAAAGTTTAGTATAGTGGTTAAGGGCATGGACTCTGAAGCCAAGCTACCTAGGTTTGAATTGTGGCTCTTCTGTTACTAGCTCTGTGATCTGCACCAAAATGTATAGTCTCTAAACCTCTGTTTCCTCATCTGTAAAAAGGATAATAATGATGCCTTCCGATAAGATTGTTGTGAAGATTGAGTTATTAGAACAGTGTCGTGACACATAGCAACATTCAAAAAGGATTAGGCAATATTATTAAAGTTCACCAAGTTTTGATACATAATGCAAAACACCGCTGACTTGATTTAATAGTATTCCATCAAAGCAGGCTATATTTTGGAAGAAAGAGAAAATTTCTCACCTTGCAATTTTCATTTGCAGATGTAAGAAATTGAGAGTTGTTGATATTTACGTGTTAATCCCACTTTTTCATCAGTGTTTAAGCTTCGTGTTCTTATTTATCTTCCTGTTTAGGTCACAGTGCTGTCGATATCACCAAGGTGGCGAGAAGACACCGCATGTCTCCTTTTCCTCTAACATCTATGGACAAAGCCTTCATCACAGTCCTGGAGATGACTCCGGTGCTTGGGACAGAAATCATCAACTATCGAGGTACAGTAATATTTGCCCATTGCCTTTTCTTTTCACTTTTATTTCAAGTAAGATTCATAGATCATTAAAACCAGTTTCCCAAAAGACAAGGGAAGGTGGTGTTCTTCAGTGTTTTCAATTTTTAATCAAACCCCCTTTCTTTAAAATTCAGCATGAAAGTTATATTTAGTGCAGTCTTAATAAAATATAGGTTCTTAATTATTTTTGTTATGCATATAAAAACAATCAAAAAAGGATTCATTTTACATTAAAAAAGATTTTATCCATAGATTATAAAATATTCTAACTTCAGTAAACATTACAGAGTATTTATACAAATACCCTAATTTTTCTACCAGGAAACTCAGACTCAGACAGAACAGCAGAAAAGGAATAGGACTAAGGTTCAAGACTTACATTCTTCTTTTTATTACATGATAGTGCTCTTCTTCCAGCATGAAAAAATAAAAAGGAATGATAGATAACAAAATAAATTAAATATAAGTTCAAATTTAAAGTCCTGAAAGAAGTAAAATTTTAAGTGTCAAATTCCAGCCCTTTGTTCTCTGCTGCTACTTAGAATGTTATATAGTTCATACTAATCCTATATCTCTGACTTGCATCTTTTAAATATGTATGTCAGTAGGCTTAAACTTTGTTTTATATTACTCACTAAAGGAAAAAAAAAGGTAGAAACTCACTAGAGTGGAGGATTAGTCGGGAATTAACTGTGATTTCAAAATCAGTTTTAATGAAATGGGTTTTTTCTATTATTAATACTGAATATCCATATATATATATATTTTTTTAAGATTTTATTTCATTATTTTTAGAAAGAGGGGAAGGGAGAGAGGTAGAGAGGGAGAGAGACATCAATGTATGGTTGCCTTTCACCTGCCTCCAGCCACAGACCTGACTGGAGACCTGGTTCGCAACCTGGTTATATGCCCTGGCTGGGGAATCGAACCTGCGACCTTTGGGTTTGCAGGCCGGCGCCTTATCCACTGTGCTACCAGCCAGGGCTTGAATATCCATATATTTTAAATCAGTCAATAGCAAAATATATTTAGAAGACATGAATGTAAACTTAAATTGGAAAGAAATGTAAATAGTATTTTAATTATTAGAAACATTAATTAACCATCTTAGCCTCTTGTAATTTCAAGGGGGTTTTCCCTAACATCAATTCTTAGAAAAATCTCAGTGTATGCCAAGTCACATTTAAACTGAAATTTTAGTCCTTTTAAGGAAAAAAGAAACAGAATGGAAAGTGGTCATTTCTGTATTTCCTCTTGAAAAACTAAAAAACTGTCAGATGGATTCTCTTTTCCCTTCATATGCTCTTTCTTTTTCATTTGTTCATCAAATCTGTTGTCATATATAAGTTAGCAGATTCTTTAAAATTGGTTAAATTTCTTGTCCAGCGTTTCCACCCATAATGATGAAAAATAATAGGTTTACATTCAGCCTTTGAGTCTGATCAAACTCAATTTTTAATGCAGAAAATTATTATAATTAAACCTCTTAGGCACTTTAAGTAGGTGTTTTTGAAACATCATCATATATGGAAACGTAGTTCATTTTGTTCAACAAACATTCATTAAACATCTACTAAATGTTAGGTACTATGTGAAGACAAAGATGAATAAAACAACACTTCTGCCCATGGATCTCACTGTGCAGTGCAGGAGAGAGACAGGTAAACAATGTGATACCTGAATCCTTTATTGGCTCTTACAGGCTTGACTTCCTTTGTCCACTCCATGAATACAAACTTTATAATTTTTTTGCTGTCGGTCCTTTTCACATCTTGCCCATGTGAGTAACCTCACACATACCAGTGATTTCAAATACCACCTATTAAATTATTTCTAAATTTCTGTCACTGCCCAGACCTTGGCTGAGCTTTTGACTCATACACCAAATGTAGTATACTTGCTGCTAGTAAATTTAACATGACCAAAACTAAACTTTTTCTTTACCTCTACAACACTTGCTGCTTTTATGTGCACTTGCTTTCCATTCCCAAAGCTGTCATTTTGGTTTAGGTCTTTATTATTAATTTCTGAGATTATTGTCTAACAGAATATTTAAAATCATTCTTCTATAGCAAGTGCCTAGATGTGCATCTATGTATAAAGAATTCTTTGTTTAACAACAAGCAAAAAAGAACCAAATATATGAATACAGTGAATAGGCCTTCAGTGGTCAGGAAGAAGGGAGTTAGGGGGAAGGGGGAGGAAAAGGCAAGGAAGGGGAGCAGTTTAGACAAGAACCTAGTATAAAGGAACATGGACATGGACAACAGGTGGGATTGACTTTGGGGGGAATGGGTGGGTGGGGAGGGGGACAGAGGGGAGCAAAAAGGGGATGGATGTAATACAACAACAATAAAATTTAAAAAAAAAAAAAGAATTATTTGTTCGTTTGTTTACATTTGCTTTGGCTACAGATGAATTTTTTATTATCTCTGATCTGTCTTCTAGCTTTTCTACTATTTTCAGCTTCTGTCTGCAAGCAAGGCCTTTACGGGGCAAGTGCTCCACTGATTATAAATACCTTCTTTCGGTTTCTTGTGAGAGACATACCTGGCATAACAATGGATAGTAATATCTTAGTAATAAAACCACCACTTATGATTCATCTTCTTTGTTTGTAAAAATGTGTTGCATGATTAAATTATAGCATCACATTTGGTACAGTGCTAGCTACTGTAAAGCAGATTAAAATATTTTGTCCTTATTTTCTGTAATTTCCAGTCTCGTTCAGTTAACAATGGAAAAACTGAACTTTCAATAGAAAGAGTTCTCTCTTCAGAGCATTATTTTAGATTATGCTCCTAAGCTCTAAGGCTTTCTTATGTAAGATTAAATGATCAGAGACTTCAGATTCTCCGACCTTGGTACTTTATTTTTCCAAAAAGACTTCAGGAATTTTAGTTAAGGAACTTTTAAGCTTTGCTGTTCAAATTCATTCTGAAGGAAATACAATATCTCTTTTAGAATACCCGAGCAGAGGCATTTCTCCTATCTCTGACTTGTAGTTAGGTAACTAACTGAAGATAGGCAATTAATTATCTTAAGCAAAAATTACTGCCCTCTAGAAGAAATTAGAAACTCCTAATTACAAACGATAGGAGGTTCTCACCAAAATGGTTCCCAAGTCATGCTAGGAATTCATTAACTCCCCACAAGGATTCAGGAGCTGTCAGAATAATGAAAAAGGAAGGAAGTTACACTGGAAGAAGCTTTGCCATTGAGCATACCTTGCTTTACTTTTCACTAGCTGAGACCTTGTGCAGCTATAGAACCTCTCTGAGTCTTGTATCTCTCATACATAATAATAGAAATAATGTCTACCCAATAAGGTGATTGTGAGATGCTGTTAAAGGAAATAATATATGTAGATCATCTAGTTTGCACTAAGCTACCATATTTAGAATTTAGTAAATGATTCCCTTCCCTTATCCACGTGGGAATTCTGAGAACATAACCCTGAGATAAGCACCTATAAATTACAGAATCAAAGCTAGAATTCGTTGGCTCAGCACCATTTGTTGATCCATGTGAACCATCTACGATTCCAATGCATTTTGTTGTAGACAGATTTACATGTCACCCACCTAAGTCATCTAAACAGCAATTTTCACTGGTTTTCAGCTTATTTCTGGTTGAGCTTTACAAAATTGAAATAGAGAATCCAGGTACTTATTCAAATATTTCAAGTGAAAGCATATATTTTTATTATCTAAATAACTGCCTCCAATTTCTACCTCCAGTCTAGTAAGGTCTTCACCTAGAATGATCCCACTGACTTGCAAATATCTCCTGGTATATTGGTCTGTGCTGGCATTGGCTGTATATTTTTCCACAACTGTGACTGCTAGAACTCATTCATAATTTTCTCCAGGTAGTTTTGCTCTTCAGATTCTTTAGTCCATAAACCTCATTATATCTCTGAAATATGCACATCTCATTTCCTTTATACTGTATTCCTCAAATATGAGCATTTTATTAAATCCCCCTCTATATATTCATTGTATGTGTATGTTGTGTGTGTGTGTGTGTGTGTAAAATAACAATCTCTAGGCAATTAATATCCAAATATTGTAATTATATTACCAGCCTGTTCTCTATATATGTGCTTTCAGTTGCTTTTTTCCCCCAATATTGTCATGGCCTCATGTGTGTTGTTATCAGAGTACTCACCAAGCCCCTTGTGTGGGGTTATCATTTTTACAGTTATATAATTGAGTAGAATTAACTCACTCACATGGAATCAGATCTGTTATGGCCTAATTATCCCATGTTGCAAACAGATAGACTAATCTTTCTCTTTCATAGTTCTTTTATACATACCATTGTATACCTCCATATATATGTGTTCTCTCTCTTTAAAAATAAAGTATATTATCCTGGTTGGTGGCTCAGTGGATAGGTGCCAGCCTGAGAACCCAAAGGTCGCTGGTTCGATTCTCAGCCATAGTACACATAACCAGGTTGCAAGCAAGGTCTCCAGCCAGGTCCTTAGCTGGAGGCAGGTGAAAGGCAACCCATACATTGATGTTTCTCTTTCTCTCCCTCTCTGCCTCCCTCCCTTCCCCTCTCTCTAAAAATAATAAATAAAATCTTTTAAAATAATAAAAATAAAATACAAATAAAGCATATTCTAAATGTATCTCACTTAAAGCAATTTTGATAGAAAAATTATATTTAATAAAAAGTAAGAATGAAGTAATTTTTCAGTGTGATTCCTTTGTCAGTTTACACAGCTTTTGTTCAGTATATCTGAGGTTAAAACAAAGTACAGCTTTAAATATGATTCTTAGTGGTTCTTAGTTTTTTTATTCTTCTGGGGTGCTTTATCACATTTTAAATATACCTCTTATTTGGCATAGCTTATTTTGCAATCTATTTAGTATCTATTTTGAGGTACTATCATCTATAGTAACACTATTAGGTTACGATTCAGAATATAAGCAACAGAAAATATGTTTCAGTTAAAATGAAACAAAAATAGAAAATTTTTACAAAAGAATAACATCAGAATACCTGGTCCCTGCAATGACCAAATTTCAAAGAAGGATCTCAGATTTTTAGAAATTCCTGTTTATTCTTTTTGTTTGTTTGTTTGTTTATTCTTAATCATATTGGTAGAATTATAAAAAATTATGTAAATATACAAGATTTTCCAAACTGTACAAAAGAAAATTAGTACAAATGAAAAGAGACCAAAATGGCAATAACAGATTTTCCAGTACCACCAGCAAGATAATTACCAGAAATGGAAATTTGACCATAGCTTTTTTTAAGTTTGAATTGATTAACTTTCCTGTTGGAGCATCCAGTGCTGCAGTAGTTACGTTTTTAACTGTTTATTTAAGTAAAGGCATTGCAACTCCTTGCAGGCTGTTAGCTCACCCCATAGCATGGACTATGCACCAAGGAAATCAAAATCTCCTTTCATTTAACTGTGGGACAATAAGCATGTTAAGAAAATCAGAGACTTAATAAGTCTATCATAATCAGCAATAATCTTTGTAATACGTCTGAATGTGTTTAGGAATGGAATAGATTTGCATTAATTTTTTAAACTTTTAACTCCATTTTTCAAAAACTGAATTTATCTAATTGTTAAAAATCTTATTCCTTAAACTAATTTTCTGCAGAATCCCAATGTCCTTAGTTAACTTGCTAAAAAAAGAAAAAAAATTACTCAACTATTAACAACTTGTCTTATCAATTGTAAATAACATTGAATGATTCAACGATACTATTGCAACTTTGAGACAATAATGTCTTACTAATTTCCTTTTTTTGATTTAAGCAATTGAAAGTAAGTTACCAGTATTACTTCAAAGTCAATATTATAATTGGTACATTTAATATTTCTTGCATCTCATCTACAAGATTTATTTCCTCATTTTTCTTTTTATAAAATACTTGTTGCATATTACTTTTTTTTTAATAGTCATTGTAATATTCTAATATAGGACAATTAATGCTGAAAAGGTTAGCAGTTATTTTTAGGATACTAGAATATGTGATTATTTTTAGGATACTAGAATATGTGATTTATGCTAACTGAAATAAGCCAATCAGAGAAAGACAATTACCATATGATTTCACTCATATGTGGACCCTTATGAACAAACTGAACTAACTAGCAAAATAGCGACAGATTCATAGATAAAGAGCAGGCTGACAGCTGGGGGGTGTGGGGGTTGGGAGGCTGCAGGGATCAAGTGAAAAGAAAAAGAACTCATGGACACCAACAACAGTGTAGGATTGCAGGGGGTGGTGTAGGTGGAAGGGGATATGGGGGCATAGGTGGTAATAAAAATACAATTTTTTGAAAACACAAAACAAAATAATGGAAATTATAGTAAGAAAAATATTTTTTCCTATGGAACCTATTGTAGTTTATAGAACAGTGATTGAGAAAGTACCAATAAAGAAGAGTTTAAATTGTTCAGATTATAGAAAAAGCATTTTGTTTGTTTCTACCAAATCCTGACCAACAAATCCACCCCTTAGACCTAAGTGCTACCCATTTATCAGTGGTACCTTATTCATGTCACCTTGGTGTGGCAAAGTTTCCATCATTAAGTACCACAAGGAGTGAGCATTTGCTCTCATTTGAAACATTTTCTGTGACCTCAAAAACATTTTAGGTATTTTTGAAACTAGTATTTTCCCCCAGAAAATAGATCTTTCATTTTTTACTTAATTACATTAAGTGCTCATATACTTATTTTTAAAGCTTAATATTTTATATAGAAATGAATATATAACATAGATGTAAGTTATAGTACTCAAGAATAAAATTTCCATCATGAAACTACACTACCTAAGAACTAAAATTCATTACCAATTCCATTGCATCTTTCTATATTGCTAAATCATGACTTAGTCATTTCATTTCTGATAATCATAACATTTGTATATATCCAAATTCTGTAACCTTGCACAAACCTTATTTTTATTTCATGATGTAAAAGCTGTAATGCTTACATTGGCAGGTAATGTTCATCCATAGATGAAAAAATGCAAATACACAACACAATACCACTTTGAACAAGCTATGTGTTTTAAAAGCATAGAGATATTTCTCCAATTATTTTATTTTATATTTTTTATTATCATTCAGTCCCTCTATACCCCCCTGCCTCCCACAGTCAGAGGGATTTTATTATAGTATTCAATAAACCTGACTTCTGCAGTAACTAGAGAATAATGTATTTGTTTTCACACAAAAAAAAACATACTCATATCTTAAATCATTCAGTCTTTCTCAATTTACACAAATTTAAAGCCTGTGATATGTGAGATTTATAATGTACCAATGTTGTACTATAGTCTCAAATTCACTGTCAAAATGTAGGAGTTAAGTTATATGGAGATAGGGTTGAAGTCACTCATCACATTCCATATTTAGTGTCTGTTAAATAATTATGAAGTTTTCTATAAGTCTATAAGTATCTTATAAAACTATTTTTGTTAATGTTGTAATGGCCCAAATCTGTACATGTTTCAGTCTTCTTTTAATCCTTGGGTGTAGCTAATATTATTCCTACCACTGGTCATTTGGCAAAAGTGAGTATATGTATCAGGTCTGCCTCTCAACTATTTTTGTGAGCACAGTGGGTAGCTGTTACATCAAAAAACATCTTTCCGGAGTTCTCATACAGCTTGAATATGATGGTGGTTTTTAAATGTTGTAGTAACAGCCCTGGCTGGTGGCATGGTGGATAAGGGGCCAGCCTGCGAACCCAAAGGTCACTGGTTCGATTCCCCAGCCAGGGCACATAACCAGGTTGCAAGCCAGGTCTCCAGCCAGCTTTGCAGCTGGAGGCAGGTGAAAGGCAACCGTACATTGATGTCTCTCGCCCCTCTCTGCCTATCTCCCTTCCCCTCTCTCTAAAAATAATAAAATCTTTTAAAAATAAATAAATAAATGTAGTAACATAAGTAAAGTTTTGGAGGTTTGGTAATCAATAGAAAATTGGCTTATAGTCATATTTTATATTAGGATGTCTGGGATAGTTATCTTTCCTTTCAACCTGCTGTTATCTACCATACTCTTCCTGCATTCTTGAAATATATAACTGATAGTATCTTAGTTAGCCAAAGTGAGGACAAGGAATCAATTTCCTAGACCACTGAACTCAGTTTTTCCTTGACTTCCTCCAAAGCCTTCTTAGAACTAATTACACAGGGAACTTCACAACTTTCAAGCATTTTGATAGGTGACTTTGAGAAATTAACATCCTTTTCCCTCCTACATCCAGAAGTCACTCATTTCTCCTAACATGTTAATTTAGACAGAAAGAAGAGACTATTATCTAGGCCAGAATAAATGCCCAACCAAACAAATTAATATTTACTTTTACCATTTAGAACATACATTTAGGTTTAACGCTTACAAATCATACTCAACTGTATAAATAGCTCTGTCTTGATCTTCCTTGTAGGTGGGTCCATTGTCAGGCATTTGAATTTGTAAAGACTTTCTGGACATATTTTTAGACCAGTCATCTCAATGTAAAAAGTCTAGCACTCTAGAGAGTAGGAAATTTATTAATGACTGTTATCTGTGGGATGCTGGCTTGTATATGAGTTTCCTGCTGACAACCTAAAAAGCACTCTACCACTGTCTTCTTGTAGCACAAGTGAGCATACTACACAAAACAGTGTAAATCATCAGCCAGTCTCTTCTACTCCTTCTTTCTTATCAACCTCTTCGGAGCACTTAATTGTGAGTATGGGCCAGGGTCCCAGTGATATGTAGCCCTGCCTTTAAGATTTCTGACCTCCACAGAATCTAGAAACATACATATTTTTATCATCTTCATCTTCATCAAATTAAACATATTCTTTATTATACAGAATTTAGAACCCTGGCTGGTGGCACAGTGGATAAGGTGCCAGCCTACAAACCCAAAGGTTGCTGGTTCGATTCCCAGCCAGGGCACATAACCAGGTTGCAAGCCAGGTCTCCAACCAGCTCTGTAGCTGGAGGCAGGTGAAAGGCAACCATATATTGATGTTTCTCCCCTTCTCTTCCTTTCTCCCTTCCTCTCTCTCTGAAAAATAACAAAAATTTCTTGAAAAAAAGAAAAAGAATTTAGAGAATACAGTGTGAGGGGAAGAAGAGTAGAACACATGGAGATTATCTCCTTAGACTCTGGAAGTGGGACCACAGCTTTTTGGCACACAGCCTAACTTTACAACTGAAAGACTTCTGACTGTGAAAAGCTGCGAACTCCCACCACCAACTATTCCTAAGAAAGCATGTTAGTTATATTAATTACATTTTGAGGAAACCGTCTTTTGCTTATAAATAGGGTTCTCATTGGAGTGGAGCACCTGAGAGAAAGGAATTTTGCTCATGTTTTCCTGAAATCATATAGTCTAGTAAAACTTTTGGCTCCCACAGCTTTAGCTGCTCACTGTTGTTTCTCTACTAAATGTGAAACCTAAAACAGCCATAATATCTAGCTGAGGAGTTATTGCTGTGTGGATGGCATTCAAATTCCAAGAAGGCTGAGTCTCCCTCCCTTTCTCTGATCATGTGCCAGAAGTTTATTCAGCACTAATACTTGGGCTCCACCTATGGGCAAACAAAAGGGATGCTTCTGTGAGTCTATGTATACACGAGAGACTGTCCCATGTGATGAAGTAATTTTCAGCACTGCTACATACCTTTTAAGTTCCCAAATGGATCATCTAGTGAGACATTGAATGAATTCTAATATTGACTACTTGGAAGAGCTATTGTTCTGAACCCTACTGAGAGATATGGATATACAGCAGGTGCTTGTGTATGTGACATTTATTCCTTTAATATTCTAGTATCTGCTGCAACTGGGAGTCTTTACCATTTTTAAATCAATTGTATAGTTCTCTAAAGTCCTGTCCCTTGCTGTGGGCTTTTAGAACTAAACTTGAGGTAATACATGTGTTTCACTTTTAAAAGATTTAAACCCTGCTAGTAAGTTAACTTGATATTAACTCCAAAAGCAGAACTAATCCAGTAGGGATATAATTTATCTTATAGCAACCCTATATTTAGCACAAATCAAAAAAAAAAAAAAAAAACTGGCCAATTATATACATATATTTATGTTAATGACTTAAGTATGAAGCAGTTTTTTCTTTCCAGATGAAATTTTTATTTTTTGTTCTAGGATAGTTAAAGAAGGTCTGTAAAAAATGCATATGTGTGCTATAAATGATTTCTCTTGACTTGTCTAAATATAGTTATATGTTAAAACAAGAGGAATATTCTTTCTTTAAAATAACCTCATTCTTGCCCTTTAAAAATAACAGCTTTATGCCCTGGCTGGTGGCACAGTGGATAAGGCACCAGCCTGCAAACCCAAAGGTTACTGATTCAATTCCCCAGCCAGGACACATAATCAGGTTGCAAGCCAGGTCTACAGCCAGGCAGGTGAAAGGCAACCGTACATTGATGTTCCTCTCCCTCTCAGCCTCTCTCCCTTCTTCTCTCTCTGGAAATAATAAATTTTAAAATCTTTAAAAAAATAAAATAAAATAACAGAGCTTTATGAAGATATAATTTACATATTATACAATTTATCTACTCAACATTATATAATTCAGTATTTTAGTACATTCACAGATGTGTGCAACCATCACCATAATCAATTTTAGAACACTTATCAACTCAGAAAGAACCCCCACCCCCTTTAGAGATCATCCTCCTTATACGCCCACTTATCTCTGAGTAACTAATGGTCAGTTTTCTATCTCTGTAATTTATTCTGGACATTTCATATAATGGAATCATATGTGATCTTTTGTGACTGGCCCTTTGTACTTAGCCTTTTTCTCATAGACACTAATTGTTTTATGTTAATAAAGCAAAACTCAAGTTTCATTCATGTTGTAGCATGTATCAATAACCTCATTTATTTTTTATTGCACTAAAAACACATAATATTAACAATGGCTGAGCTTTTCTTGGAAAGACCTTGTATTGTTCAATCTTAAAAAGGAAGAAAATTCTAACATATGCTATAACATAAATAAAACTTAATGACACAATGTTAAGTGAAATAGGCTACTTGCAAAAGGACATATATTATATGATTCACTTATATGAGCTAATTAGAATATTAAAATCCAATCAGTCAGAAAGTAAAATGGTGGTTGCCAGAGGCTAGGGAAAGGGGAGAGTAGGAAGTTATCATTTAATGAGTAGAGTTTCAGTTTGGGGAGCTGAAAAGTTTGGAAGGTTGTTGGTGGTGGTAGAACAACATGTAAGTAGTACTTGATGCCCCTGAACTGTACGATAGATAATAATTTATGTTTTTCATGTATGCCCTCTTCATTTTTTCTATTGATATATGTATGCATGTATCTTTACTACATGTGCAATTCTGCATGTTTTAAACTATATCGTAAGAATTTTCCTGTGTCAATGAATATCCTTTATAAATATTATTTTAGCCTGTATAATATTTTATCTATCATATAGATCATTGTCTATTTAAATTTCTATATTATTGGGGGGGGGCGGTTTCCCCATTCCTCACTAATGTAAGCAACATGTGCATAAAGATTTAAGTCATTTTATTAAGATAAATTTCTAGAAGTGAAATTACTAAATCAATGGATAGGAAAATGTTTAAAAATTGGCTTTTTGAAGTCATCTTTGGGTTACCAAAGAATTAATGATGTTTCAAATTGAACACATCTTTGATACTTTGTAGCTACTTATGTTCAGATAATCTCTGCAAGCATTATTGTTAATCTAATCTTTCATTTCAGGCACTAGGATGCATCTCTTCTTTCTCCTGTTCTATGGGATAGAAATTAGGAGGTCTGACTAAGCATTTATACAAGCCTCATCAGACAAGCACACATTTTTTATCTTGTTTATAACTGCCTATCCAGCCATTACTCTCAATCTCCATATTTTGTTTATTTTGTCTTCTTTCAGATGGAATGGGCCGAGTCCTTGCTCAAGATGTATATGCAAAAGACAACCTACCCCCCTTCCCAGCATCAGTAAAAGATGGCTATGCTGTTCGAGGTAAATATTTTGGCTTTCTTGAATATCATCGTAACTCACACTGTATTTTTTTTTTTTCAGATATTTGTCTCAGCCTAGGCACCAAACAACTGTTAAATCTGTTTCCCCCTTGGTTTTCAAAATAATTTTCTTCACACATAACAAAATTAACCTGCACCTCTATATTTTCTGATACAATCTTGTTTAAAATTTTTCAATGAAATTATTGTAGTTACTTGAAAATTCTTATTTACAAATATATGTAGATATTGATTTTTAACAATAAGCACTATATGATAATTTATTTCAACCTCTACACCTACCAGACAGATAGTACACAGTCTTGCTTGCTTTTCACATGTTTTCCAGTTGAAAGTATCGGTATGGCACAAGAGAGAAGAACAGATTTCCAACACAGGGATAAAATGGGTGCACCGTCTTGCCTCTTGCTTTAAACTCAAACATTAATAAAGGCTTTATAAAAAGCAAACATGGTGGGAAGGTGCCAGCCTGCGAACCCAAAGGTCACTGGTTCAATTCCCTAGCCAGGGCACATAACCAGGTTGCAAGCCAGGTCTCCAGCCAGGTCTGTGGCTGGAGGCAGGTGAAAGGCAACCATACATTGATGTTTCTCTTCCTCTCTGCCTTCCTCCCTTCCCCTCTCTCTAAAAGCAATTAATAAATCTTAAAAAAAAAAAAAAAAAAAAAGCTAGTATGAGGGACACCTTTAATTCTTTGAAAGATGCCATATTCTAACTCTCTAAAGCCCCAAACAGCAGCTCACACCTTCAAAGTTGCCTCAGAGATTACATGAAGCCTAAAAGCAAATATGAAATAGTATTTGCCTACCTAAAGTCCAATCTAGGGACCCCAAATGAAAAGGCAACTGAATTGCTTAGAAACTATTGTTGATTATCAGCTCAAGATTGATGTTGTTGAAGGAATGTCTAAAACCATTTCCCAATTTATGAAAGCTGTTGAGAAGGCTAGTTCCTTTTCAGTGATTCTTATGGAGTCTTATTTGGTTTTTGTCATTGTTTTCTTTTTACTCTATCTAGCTATTGAAATAATTTTTTTCCTTTTTGTGATGAAATACATTCATTAATCTTCCTATTCCATCGCCACCTCTTACTGGTATCATTTATGGTGAGAGCAGTATAGTAAATGGTTAACTGTATGGGCTTTGAGCAAAATAAGAGTGATCTAGGTTCTAGTACCAATTCCATTGATATAACTGAGAACATTACCTAAACTTTTTCAGCCTTAACTTTGAGCAAATTACCTAAACTTTTTGAGCTTCAGTTTCTCATCTGCAAAATGATGATAATTATAACAGTACTTACCCTGACAAGTTGTTGTGAGGATCAAATGAGACTATAAAAAGCTTTAATAAAGTTCCTGGTACAAAAAAAAAAGGCACTCAGTAATTGTTTTTTTTAATGTTTAATCATAGAAACTGATTAGTTATCACTACTGTTATTATGATAAACACATATACTTACACCATCTCTGAAAAAAGTATAACATTTATCTAAATTATTAATCTTATATTCTATGTAAATAAAATGGTGAGGAGATTAATTCCTTCCAATGTTTGCTTTCTCAGGAACACTATTTTGGATGCACCTCTCTCAATTTGATCTCACTAAATTAGAGTATTTCTGAAAATATAAATAACAAATCCCTAACAAATTTTTTCCAAATGTGTTTCTTCTACATTGTTTATTACATAATGCATATTGTCCATAAATAAAATTATTTTAATCTCCTGATAGCCTCATTGGCTCTTTTTGTTTCTTATTCCCAATCCAAAATATAACTTCTATTTTGAACTTACAATTGGTACTCATAAAATATTACAGTGCAATCACAAAAAAATTTTTACTTCCAGAATAGAACAAACAGGTGCAACAGATGGAATACCAAATGGACAAGAAAGTCTATTTTTCACATCCTTTGTAACATAAAGTAGGAAGAAGGTCAGAAACTAAATAAATTGAGGCAAAATTCTCCTCAAATGGAATGTCGTCCTGTGATTTTTTCGTGAGGTTGCTCAATAAAAAGAAACTATTGCTCTTCACTTTTCTTGTTGTCAAAAAGACCAGTTAGCCTACATGATCCATAAAAGAGCCTTTCTGCTATAGAATCTATGAAGGAAATCTTTATGTAAAATTGTCGTTCAGTATCTTATCCTTTTGTTTTGAAGTGGTGGTGTTTTAGTTGTTTAAACGGAGAAAAGTATCTAAAATGATGTCTCACTAAAAATTTTAAGTGGATTATATATCATGCATCTGATTCAGGTTATTTCTTTCATGTGAAGTATTGATAGTTCTCTAATATATAAAACATAGAGCAGAGACATAACACATAACAGATAACATTGTGAATATAGTCAAATCTCAAATTGGGAATGGTTGGTGTATCTGTGTATATATAGCAACATCATAATAAAGCAGGAAAAGTCATCAGTGAATGAAAAGGCATGGTCTTATTCTTTTCTCTGTTATAATACCACCCGCAGTCAGTGTTTAGGTAAAGAATATCCTTGAGGCTATTGTTGTGGTTCTCTACCACTGCACTTGTATACCTCTTCTCTCCACCCCTATCTTCCTTTACTGTCATTCCTTTCTCCCCTTTATTGTCCCTTTTTTTTCTTCTCCTCTGCCTTTGCCTTAGGCCTTCCAGTAATAACCAGTGGCACCTGTGAGCATTGCTAATCCTCTAGGTGTAAAGAGGTTGCTAACTTGCTCCGGATCACTAAGCATTAGCCAGTATCCTTCAGAAATATGTGGCATAAAACTCCAAACCAGTTGGAGGATCACTTGCTTTAAGGTATGTGAGTTGAAAAATCAAGACAGTAAAACTCAAAATGACTAAGGAAATAAGAAATAGGAACAGCTTTTTAAAAAAATTAAATAGAATAGAATTTAAAGAAGGCCAGGATCAAGTGATGAGGATTTAAATAATAGAAAGAGCTGTGACCTAATAAACCTAAAACTGCATTCAGAAGGGAGGGAGTTTGAAAGATAAAAGAAAATGAAAACATATTATCAATTAGAATCAATACAGTATTTTATTCATATTTTTGAAGTTATTTTTTTCCTTCATACTGATTAAGCCAATCATTTTAATGCATTCACAGCCTCCTGTAGAGATGTGGGTGGGTTCCCATTGTCTCACAATTTCTTTTTATTTTTACTTTTTTAATTACAGTTTAGTTCAGTATTATTGATTTCAAGTTTACGGTTTAGTGGTTAAACAATCATATACTTTACATAGGGTTTCCCTCAATATTTTTAGTACCCAACTGGAGCTAGTAACCATTAGTTGATTATTGCCTACATTCCATATGCCTTACTTTACATCCACATGACTATTTTGTAACTACCAATTTGTACTTCACCTCCATCTCCCGATCTCCCAACTCCCCCATCCCTCTGGCAACCACCAGGCCACTCTGTGTGTATTAGTTGGTTTTAGTTTTGTTTCTTTATTTTGTTCTTTAGACTCCTCTCTGATGTACTTTAACTTCATTAAGCATAATACCCTCTAAGTCCACCCATCCTGTCTCTCTCTCTCTCTCTCTTTCTCTCTTTCTCACTCACACACACAAATCTATCAATTGTGTATTTCACAGAACTAGAACACATATTCCAAAAATTTATATGTAACCAGAAAATATTTCAAATAGCCTAAGCAACAATATTGAGAAAAAGAACAAAGGTGGAGATATCATTCTACTTGATATCAAACTATACTATAAAACTGTAGTAATCAAAACAACATGGTTCTGGCATAAAAACAGACATATAGATGAAGGGAACAGAGTAGAAAGCCCAGAAATACACCCTTGCCTATATGAGCAATTAATATTTGACAAAGGAGGCAAGAACATACAATGGGGTAAAGACAGTCTATTCAATAAATAGTGCTGGGAGAATTAGATACAAGCAAAAAAATAAAACTAGACCACTTTCTTACACAATTTCTTCTTAAATGTTAATAAAGGCAAAATATTTTATAATTCCAGATTCAGCTTTCTTGAAAATTTTTGATTTGAAAGGCTTATTATCCCTTCAGAATTTGTTTTGAGGTCATTTACAAGAATGGATAATTATAACTAGCCATTAATTATTTTGATATCTACATGTTACAAACAATCCTGGAAGGATGTATGAAGAGAAATCCTTGCCATTTGGGTTAATTTTTAATCTTTTTTCTTTTTACTTTCTGATTGAAATGTGTACATATGGAAAACACAGAAAATAAAAAGGAACATTTAAAATTACCCACTATCCCACTGCCTAGCCACTATTAACATTTTGTTATACTTCTTTCTACTAGGTTAATTCAGCATGACCTTTTTTCCCATTTATTTCTTTAGCAGTATAACCTTTTTGATTTAGAGCTAGCTCTTAGTCTTTCATGAAAGTCATGTTCTGGGATTTTTATTTTGGCCATTCTAAACCTCCTTGTCCACAGCTGCTTCTCCAACTCATTTGACAGTGTACTGACTTCCACTGTAGGACACTTCAGGTGAAGAAGAGGGCCTTATGATATGGGAGCATTTCTCATGTAAGCAGAGACGTAATTTGGAGTAATTTTAGTTAATACTGTATTTAAGGAAATAATATCTCTTTTCCCAATACTAAGAATATTCAACATTTTTATCTTAGCTTCCTGTTTTCCATAAGGAAAAGCAACAGATTTTAAATTTTGGAGTACTATGCTTTATTTTTTTAAGAAAGGGAAAAAAAAGATATATAGACATGTGCCATGTATGCAGAAGGTGCTTATGACAGATCAAACCTGTCGAAAGTGGTTTGCAAAGTTTTGTGCTGCTGGAGATTTGTTTGACAATGCTCCACAGTTGGGTAGGCCAATTGCCTTTGATAGCAACAAATCAAGACATTAATTGAGAACTATCCATGTTATACCATGCAGGAGCTAGTTGACATACTCAGAATATCAAAGTCAATAAAGTTATTGGTGAAAATGAAAGAGATAAATAAAATAAAATTCCAAACTCACCTGGTTTAATCCCTCAGTATAATTGCAGCAAGTATTAATCCTGTTGCACTGGTCTTGTCACTTTCCCTTTCCCTACCTCAACTCTCCCTGTAATCTTAATTTTAGTACATACATAAATTCTAAATTACCCTATTGCCTATCATCCTGATCTAACACAGTTTGGTTCCATTATCAAAGTAAACAGTTCTTAATTCCTCTGCCTTGGTCCTCTGTTGAAGATATTTCCTAGGGTCTCTGAAAATTATGCTGTCTCTATAGTCTAACTTTGTTTAGCCCTAACATGGAAATGATGAGACTTTTTATTATTGAAAGTAAATGAATAGCTCTAAAGTGTTTCAAGAGGCTTGAAGAGAGCTCACATATGCCTGGAAAATGAAAATGAGTAATAAATTTATGGCAAATGGTATGGGGAAGATTTTCCTATACATTGCCACAATGAATGGCTATCTAATGGAATTTATTTTATATCAAATGATATAATCAGAAATCTTTAACTAAACAGGTAAATAAGACTTAAAATATGTTTTCTGGGCATTAACAAAAAGGTGAATGGACATGGGAACATCTTCAGGATCTAGTAGTAAACATTATAACTTACTTAGATAATGCATTTGCTGTTCGGATTTGGTTTATACTGAATTTATTACCTCCTTAAAATTAAATTCTACAATTACAAAACAAAAAAGAAAATGTATTAACAGAAATGTCAGAATTGGGAGTGGGAGGGATTCTTAGGCTTTACAGAAATCCTTGGAATCCATTCATCTTTTCTAATGGCATACTGTGGCTTCATTTTATTTCAAATTCTAGGTTCATAAGGCTACCTACCACTCCCCCACCTCAGCCCCCTCACACCCAAGTTTGTGAAATTCATCTTGAAAAATGGCAGCTTCTCTCTTACTTGTCTTTTTAATACATATTTTAAAATAAATATCAGGTTGGTTGTTATTTTCCTGTTTTTATAAGAAATAGTGAACCTTGGGGTTAATGTAAAATCAGGACTTCTGTTGTTGTTCACTGACTTTTTATTCCTTATGTTTTTTCTTAGTCTGAATTTGTTTATATTCAGTTCAGTCTTCTCTGCTTCTCAAAAAGAGTAATCCATGAACCAGCAGTATCAGCATCAGCTTGTTAGAAGTTCACAACCTCAGTCCCTATCCCAGACCCACTGAATCAGAATCTGTAGTTTAACAAGATCACCAGGTGATTTATATACACATTAAGATCTGAGAAGCACTATAAGGGAAATAATTTTTTTTTAACTGACTCCTCTCTTGGTTCCAAGAGCCTTCTGTAATGTTGGTTGACTGAGCCTTCCTTACCCAGCAGTATGGAGGCCTGTTTTTCAGAGCAAGGTGGATAACATAGTTTAAGTGAACACATATTCTCTCGCCAGTCCGTGTACCTTCCCTAATCACAAAGGATCTTACTGTTTAGAATCTTAAGGGCTCTTTCAGATGTTGGCCTCCTTGAACTCTGTACCAGGTTTGCACCAGATGATCTCCAACCACTCATTATTCAGTGCCATTTATTTAGAATATTTTTGCAGAACATCAATGTAAACATTTTGAGTGTATGTGCATTTGCATGTGTTAGGCTACAGGGGACAGGAGGAAGAGTGAAGAGAAGAGGGTTTTAAAAAAGAAATTAGGAAATGATCCCTATTTCTACAGAGTTCATAAAAGAGAAAATATACACATTATGAAAGTATTTTTTAAAGATTTACTAAACAATAGTAACACACACAAGTCAGTTTATACACTTCCTACCTAAGTATTATGGAAATGACAAATTCATGTCTTTATTCTTTTAATAATATTTATTGAGAATTAATGATGAGCTAGGCACTATACTTGACTGAATAACAACATAATCTAAGTTATATACAATTAATCAGAGCAATCTTTCTAAACATTCTAAAGATAGTGAATTTTGACACACATTTAGAAAACAGTTATACCTATCAGAAAATGAAAGGCATTTACAATACAGCATTCTGTGTTGAAAAATATATTTTATTGTTTATTTGTAAATACATCTTTCTAAAAAGATTCTTAGGAGCCACACTCATTTATTTATTGAACATATATAGAATTCTTATTATACAGCAAGTAGTAGGGATCCCCCTGAGCAAATAGTCAAATAATTGCAAATACATTAGAAAACCATAACTAGAGTTACTTGAGAAATAAACTGGAGAAACAAAAGAAGTAGGTGGCTCTTGAGGAAGGAGAGTCAGATATGACATCATGAAAAATAACATTTGAACTGAGTCTTGAAAGCTAAGAATTTTTCATGAAAGAAAGAGATAAAGAAAGGACATTCCAAACAATGTAAGTAGTATATGTTATGGAGCTGAAATATGAGCCATCTCAGGAAGCCTTAGTACTAGAAATTGAGAGCAGTTAGAATGTAAGATATAAAGAGGATATGAACCAGAGCCCTTTACACATACTACTCCATTTAGGTGAAGATCTTTAGATGGAGCATTTTCTGCTTCATATGTATCATGAATCTATCTGTATGTACCTCTCAATCACTCTCTCTCTCTCTCTCACCCCTACATTTTGCCTACTTAGTTTTATTTATCCTTAATATTCAAATCAAAAATCCTTTTATCAAAGTGGCTTTCCTTGACCCTCCAGTATAGTTCAGATACTTTCGTCATGTGCTTTCATAAAACCATGTTCCTTTAGAGTGGTTTTCCTAATTTGTGTTTATATATTCATTAATATGATTGATTAATATCTGTCTACCCTATTATACCAGTGGTTTTAAGAGTTTTAACCATACTCATAGGAAGACATACATTAAAAAAAGTATACATTACATGCCAATGATAGGCACTACTATATACAAAACAAATACAGCAGATATACTCACATATCTAAATAAAAATAAGTTCCATGAAACAATATTTAGCTTACCATGTGTGATAAAACATATTCCCTATTCTTCCTCATTTAAAAAAAATTGTTTACTAGCTGATCTTAGAACTCACCTTCATTTGTGATTCAGAGTTGAAAAGGCTTTGCAGCAGACTGGCACTGCATTAGAATAGAAATAATGTCTGGTTTTAGTCTACTCTAAAACCAGATACTTAGGGCATAGAAGATACTCAGTAGAAATTTAGTGACTGAGTGAAAGGAATGAAAAGCTTTAAAAGGTATTAGTATTTTAAAAGAATGATTATCATTATTTTTATCAATAAGAAAATTGAAGGTTAGAGAAAAGTTTAGCAATTTGCTAAAAGTCCTGAGGCTAATAATAGGATTAAGATTCAGCTTTGTTTTACTCTGAAACAAGTCAATTTCCCATATGCAAAAATATAAAGAGAAAATGTCTAGGTTTCTACTGGGGTATTACAAGCTGGTAGTATCTTTAGTAGAAAATTCATCTGAGATGCATTTAATGCCAACCTCTGAAGGATAATTGACTTACTGTCTACAGTAAGAAAATCACAATTTACTTTAAAATACTGCAAAAATAAGTAGAGGAATAGATGTAACAAGATTAGTAAAATGTTGATAATTGTTGAAGCAATGACTTACATGTTTGTTTAAAATGGTTCACTTTAAAAAGTTTTTTAAAAAGAAGAACTCAGCCCTGGCTGGTGGCACAGTGGATAAGGCACCAGCCTGCAAACCCAAAGGTCGCTGGTTCAATTCCCATCCAGGGCATATAACCAGGTTGTAAGCCAGGTCTCCAGAAAGGTCCATAACTGGAGGCAGGTGAAAGGCAACCATACATTGATGTCTCTCTCCCTCTCTGCCTCTCTCCCTTCCCCTCTCCCTAAAAATAATAAATAAAATTTAATAAATAATTTTTTTTAAATAATGAAAAGAAGAACCCTTGAAAATAGCATAACAAGAATAGCTTTGCAAGCAAACTGTTCTCTTCTTTACAAGTGAACACTGAAAATACAATAAAATTTTTTTAAAAACAAAGGAAAGCCAAGAGTCTATTAACTGAGATAATAGGTTTGAAACACAAGATTCAGCGTCTTATGTATAGAAGATATCCAATGTTAAATCTTGTCTATCTCTCCAATAGGTTAACAAAACCATCTGTGCAAAAAGAATGTCTCATTGGTAACAGTATTGGTTATAAGCCTTTAGTAAAAATACAACATTGTAGTCACATAGAGAAATAATGAATTTCATATGTCCCTTTTAAAATAGGAAACATACTTCTTATTACTTCTCAGTATGATTTTAAGTATAATTAAAATAGTTATATAGAAAGTGTTATCTTTTCTGTGTCTGTGTCCCAAACCCTTGCTGTATGCAGATAACTTGGAACTAATTGTCCTTATCATAAAACTTATTAGATAGGCATTGTCTTTTCAGTAGTGTCAGTCTGAAATCCCTATTATATGTGAAGAAATCTCTTTTGAATACATTTATCTCTGAATATTTTTATGCAGTCTTTACTATACTATATGTAGAAAAAATTGATAAGTATTTTTTTTCCATCTCAACAGTGAAAGAGTTCTTCCAATTTAAAAATAGTCAATGAAAAATGTTATGCAGTGCTGCCTGTGCATTCTCATTCAGAAATTGCATTTTGACCCATTACACACACACATGTGTACACACACATACACATGTGTACACATACACACTATACTGGGAATTAAAGGAGTGGATTTTAGTCCTACCAGTAACCAGAGCTTGTTCAATGTACTTAACCTTTTCTATCTGAGTTCCTTCACACTGTAACTCATTTCTTTCAAATGTCAAATGAAGAAAAGAATGTATGTTTTTCCTACTATACTGGGTTATTATGAAGATCAAATGGTGATAAATAAGAAAATATTGTGAAATAACTTTAAAATTATATAGAAAATGGAAAAATATAGTGATATCCACAAATGTGGATAAGGTAGTATTACTTTAGGAGGTTAGGAAGAAAGACCTTTCTATTTTAATAGTATGTGTGGAAATTATCAAGCAACAGGAAGACAAACCATCTCAAGTGACACCAAGAAAGGGCACAAATTAGGAACACTTCCATGAGTACTTGTGAGTTTGGATACCAAACTTCAAACTAGGAGTAACAAAGCCATTATCTCGTCTAGGAGATCAGAAATATATTCCACTTTTCCAAAACCTTATATGATAATTTGAGTCAAATTTTAGAATTCCAACACTAGGTGTTTATTCCTTGCTATAGGTCCATTTTGATGTTTTTTTCTTGGTTCTGTTTATCTCACAGCTGCTGATGGCCCAGGAGATCGTTTCATCATTGGCGAATCCCAAGCTGGTGAACAGGTGAGATTCATGTGCCTGACAGGTTCTAAAGATTTCATTTCATTTAGGATCTAATTCTGAGCTTCAACCATCCTTGTAAGGGAAATCTTACAGAAGCATTAGATAGGTTATCAAAAAGACTAAAGCATAGTTCCCATTAGAAGAACCAATTCTTTCTTAACAGAAAGAATCTTCATCTATTACTATATGGCACTTCATCTATTAATATATGGGTTGTTCATATGTCTCACAGACATGCCCACAAACATTTTCCAGTCCTGTGATTAGATGATTCTTTCTTCTTGTATAAACATCAATGTTTTGAGTAGAACTACATTCTTAGTGTTTTAAAAATTGTATGGAATGCTTAGGGAACTGCAAATAGTTTGTGGTTATCACAGCCTAGGTAGGATGCATAGGGATAGGTAGCACATTGTTAAGGGCTTTGTGGAATTTTTAAACTTTATTTGCTAGTTAAGACCACCAACTACTCTGGAGAACTAGTAGCATAAGATAGGTTGTGAAACTTAAAAGTTGCCAACATCTTGTAAGTTCTTATAAAAGTTTGATGGGAATAGAAATCAAAACTATATCAAAAAATGGGTAAGGGTTTTTTTTCTTCAAATTACCTGTGATGCTCTTCATCTATAATTTACATATCTTATACATGAGCCACACTGCTCACTTACTGAGAGTACATACACTTGAGCATTGGCTAAGTCAACAAGTAAATCCTAAAGTGAGTTTCAGGGCAGTTGCTTCTTAAGCTGAAGTGTGTTAATGTGAGGCACTTTAGGATTTGCCTTTTTGCCTTAGCCAAAAAAGCACTTTCAGCAAAAGAAGGACCTCTTTGGGCCTATAATAGATGTCTTTTTTCCCACAGTCTTAGAAGATTGTTTTGGCATTAGCATCTCTCCTAAAAAGCACATATATCATATCAGGTCTTTAATGCTTTTCACCAAAAATCACTGTACTGCAAAAATGGTCGTATGCAATGTATTAAGAGATGTACCAGGCAATAAATAGTAGCAGGAGGAGGAAGAGAAAGAGTATTGGGGTTGAAAATTAAAGAAATTTTCATGTATTGGGCCCTAAACTTTTAATTTTAAATCCTACGCATTACCTTGGTAGAAGATTATATTAAAATATGACAATTCTGAATAAGCCTGGAATGTACAGAAGAAGAGGATTCATAGTTCAACCCTAAGAATATCTTTTTCCAGTCACTGGAAGAAAAGCAGGGTCAACATTGGAGTCATAAACCACAAAGGATTGCATACTTTATGCAGCTATGATAATGAGATTATCCATGTTCATTTATGCATTTTGGAAATATTTATTGACTACCAACTTTGTGCCAGATACTTTCTAGACTTCAGAATGATAGAGCAATAAAAAAGTCTGGAAAGGGGTGATTATGAAAATTAATGCAGGGACTATATCCAAGATATAGGCAGGGTTAAGGAAAACTGACAAATGAATGTGAAGCACTCAGGGGCCAACAGTGAAACTCCTTTACTATCTCTTGGTCTAAAGGAACAAAGGGAAAAAGTGGTACCTGGACATGTAAAGATTCATAGCTATGGGACAGGGCCACTCCTCAGCAGTAGAGGTGACATAGCCTTCCCAAAATATAGCCCGGCAGGGAAAGGGCAAAGGGAATACAAACCTGACTTTTCTCTTTCTTCTACCCTCTAATCTCTTGTTGTTCCCTCCCATTGGCTTTACCTAACTGAAAGCCAGTGATGGAACCTGGCTGAAACAGTCTGTAGAAGTCAGCCTTTTAGGCCACAGCCTGGGACAGCATGATGATGTGATCTGGAGAGACAAACAAAATAAAACAAATGCCTGCCCTTTATTAGGTTAAAATTATTATATAAACAGAATATAATAATGCACTTAGCACTGTACCTAGCATAGACTGAGGTTTCAATAATACTATCGGTAGTATTGTTTGTAGTACTAACATTGAAAGAAGCTTTTTAAGGCTGTTATAATAAACAAATTTCCAGTTTTACTTCAGTTGTAGATCCAGTGGAGAGGTATATTTCCTTAGGCATTTCCTAAAAATTCTTTTTTTTTTTTTTCTTTTTTTTTTAAATTTTATTGTTGTTGTATTACATCCATCCCCTTTTTGCTCCCCTCTGTCCCCCTCCCCACCCACCCATCTTAGTCATTTTTAAGTGTACAATACAGCAGTGTTAAATATATACACATTATTGTAACCTAAGATTTTAAATAAATACTTAGAAATCAGATCTATGGAAATACATTTTTATTGGGGAATTAATATTATCTTAGGATTTTACTTTAGGGGAAATTTAAAGCATTTTCCCCCAATTCTGTCCTAAGTCATAGTTATGACAAGTTACTTTTCTGAGACCAGATCAAACATATTAGGTGGATCTTACCGGAATATGCATTTACCTGTACTTAGGAGAGGTTTGCCAGGCAGATCCTGTGGTTAGTCTCCTATACCATTCATATGAGGTCTCAGATAATGAAACCCTTGCATATAATGTTGCACTCAAATCAACACAGACACTGGGATCGTTTTTAAATTATTTAATTACATTTACTAGACTTTTATTATTAATTGAAAGGTAAATTAATACATTTTAGAAAGATTTTCAAGGGCAATAATTTAAGTGATTTTTTAAAAGTTTAGTTATAAATTACAGCATTTCTCAAATATCAGAACCTAAGTAAATGGCTAACAAGCTTGTTTTTCATAATTGTCATTCACAAAATCACATTACATGGCATTTTTTTCTTGATTCTTACGTCACTTTACACATATTAAGGAAATCACATTATTTAAGTGAAAGACAATAGTGGCAAATTTAAGTGGCAGTTCATCAAAAGGAAAACAGGACACCAAAAAAAGACATCTGTCTCATGGTCATTGCCCTAAATCAAGTTAAAGGCTGTTGGCATGAGTGTACCCTGTTTGTGGGTAGCTTTCATTACATTAATCCAAAATGGATGACTGTAAGATTTTCCTTTTATGGTTTGTTTCTTAAAATGTTACATCTCCTGCCGGAAAATGTTACTTTTCTTTTGCAGCAGTGAAGTAAATCAGCTCTTTTTTACGTGTTTTTACTTCCAGCCAACTCAGACAGTAATGCCTGGACAAGTCATGCGGGTTACAACAGGTGCTCCAATCCCCTGCGGTGCTGATGCAGTAGTACAAGTAGAAGATACCGAACTTATCAGGGAGTCTGATGATGTACGTCATCACCAGGTTTTACCACTGCATTCCTATGATAGCATTTTAAGTCATGCCCATTTTCTGCAATGTTTATGTGATTAACCCAGTGTTTTCTGGATAGGATTTTACAATGTACTCTGTGGGTCTCCTAAATAAGGAATTGCCTTAGACTCGAAGATCCTGTGTAATAGGAGATGTTTTTAAGATCATCACTGTGATTATGTCAGAATTTGAACCACATATGTTCCAAAAAAATTCACATGCAAGAAAGAAACTACCTCAAGATAGAAAAGCAAAGGTACATACCTTCTAGCTGAGAAATATTTTATTTGACACCACCTTCTGAAAAAATGTGAAGGAGAATTTAATAGAGAAGAATTTAACAAAGGACGCTTGGGCAAGTTCTTAAAATTATACTAAGCCAAACATTTGAACCAAATGGGGCTCAGCCCTGGTATCTGTATTTCAAGAAAATGCATGTCACCAGATGACAGCCTTGAAGTATTAAATTGATGCCCGTTCCCCCTCTATTGCCTGAAATAAAGGACATGGGGATTTTTTTGGTCTAAGCAGGCATTCATCTCACAAAAACTAGTGGCAATTATTGAAACCAGGTTATCAGCCACCAATAAAAGAATAGTTTCAACTGAGGTTTTAATGACTGGCTATCATACTTACTTTGTAAAAATGTTTAAGACATCTTATATTTTAAAATCTTGAGTTAAAAATCATATTCTGACCCTGGCTGGTAGCACAGTGGATAAGGCGCCAGCCTGCGAACCCAAAGGTCGCAGGTTCGATTCCCCAGCCAGGGCACGTAACCAGGTTGCAAACCAGATCTCCAGTCAGGTCTGTGGCTGGAGGCAGGTGAAAAGCAACCATACACTGATGTCTCTCTCCCTCTCTGCCTCTTCCCCTCTTTCTAAAAATAATTAAATAAAATCTAAAAAAAGAAGAACAAATTTTTAAATCATATTCTCCTCGTCTGGCATATAGTAATATTTGGCCATGATGAGAGACAGCCACTTTTCTTGACCTGGGATTTTTTAATTCCATCTTTCCACATGTAAGGCTTATAAAATTCAACTCTTGGTATACAAATCACATTACTTGCTGTTAAAATTTGCCAGCAGATTTATTGGCATGAGGAAAGCAAACAGAGCATTGAAATGCAGAACCCATGCATCCACAGACTCTGCCAGATGACAAGATACAGTTGCAGTGTCACAGTATTGTTCTCAGCCCCTAAGTGTAAAATTGATGAACACTAGTAATTTATAGAAATTTACTATCAGGCAAACAATAAATTCTTCACTGAAATTTCTACAGATAATTTGGGAACCTTGGCATAGTATAGAACCCATGATTCTTAGGAACTGAAGAGATAGGTTATCTCTTTACATATTCACTATATCTATTAGAGTAGCCAAATATATATACCAGGTAGGGCAGAAGTGGGTTTACACTTGTGAGTGTGTGAAACACAGTTTATTCTCATATATTATTTTCCGTATGAACAACTGTAAACCTACGTTTGCCCTGCCGTGTGTGCGTGTGTGTATGTGTGTGTGTGTGTGTATGATTAGTTCTCCTAGAGAATGCTACTTATAAAATAAGACTCAATATTTTAATTGGTATTTTTTTAAGTGTGAAAATGCTATATTTATTCCTTGGCATCAAACTTAATTTAGCAGGAACCTATGGTAGAAATTCATCATGTTAAAAAGGGTTTTTAACAAATGGTTTTCTGTTTCTCTATATTTGTATATATTCTGGGCCTATCTGATGATAAAAGCATCTGAGTAGCTTTTGTTAAATTGTTTTGTTTCAAATTACATGAGTTCCCCTTATTATAGGGCACTGAAGAACTTGAAGTCCGAATTCTGGTGCAAGCTCGGCCAGGCCAAGATATCAGGTAAGTTCATAATATATAGAATGTGTTGCTAACTTCTGTTTCTACATGATCATAGATTTAGGAGAGCATGGCTATTATAAATCCACAGCTCAGTCAATTAACCATTAGCTTTTGGGGTTTTTAACCAGTAACAAAATGAATTTTCTGAACTCTACATCCCGTATCTACTCTACCTACATTTTCATGGAGATGGTAAAGGCAAATGAAATAGTCAAAAGCAAACATGAAACCACTGTCCTACCATAAGTGGAGCATATACTATAAATTATTTTTTTACAATGGAATATGTTTACCCTGATTTTATTAATACTAATTTGCTCAAATCTCCTTGTGACAAAACTACATTTCTCCCATCCCTGTGTCAGGAGGCCAAGGTAAAAGGACTGATACAGACACATAATTGGACCAACCTAAATGGTCCAAGTGGAAATTATGTCCATGACTATAATCTCATTAACATTATTCTCCTCAACACAAAACTAATAAGTTGTAGACTTTTCATCACCAATGCCATATAATTTCTTACCCATATGAAATAACATAATCCTGTTTAGTAACAAAAGATACAAATCCTGTTTCTGTCTTCTATTGTGACTTAATATTTTTATTTAAAAAGCATGGACTTTTTAGAATCTCCTTATTTCATTATTCTGCTCCCACCTCATCCCTTGACGTTTTTCTCCCCATGAGTATCCTCCTTCTCTGACACTAAAGTTTCCTTCTGAGTTGAAAAAATATTACTCTTTTTTTCGTCGTGCTTATGATTCTGCTTTGACTTTCAGACCCATTGGCCATGACATTAAAAGAGGGGAATGCGTGTTGGCCAAAGGAACCCACATGGGCCCCTCAGAGATTGGTCTTCTGGCAACTGTAGGTGTCACAGAGGTTGAAGTTAATAAGTTTCCGGTGGTTGCAGTCATGTCAACAGGGAATGAGGTAAAAAAGAGGTGGGGGTAATGCGACTTTCAGATAAAAATATTTCTGACATCTATGTTGTAAATAGAACATTGTAGATTATAGATATTATTATGTTCTTAGAGAAATAAAAGTTGGCTTTAGGATAGTTCAGATACAGGTGATGAGAAGGAAGAACTAGAAATTATATATAAATAATCCCTTTAATTTATTAGAATGAAATGTAATCAATGGCCTTTCCACATACATAGTATAATATAAGAATGTTGACTGATAGCTGTAGATACTCAACTTTGCAAACTCAGTGCTTTTAGGAAAATTAATTATGTCCACTTTGCTGCTGTGATATAGGCCACCTCTGTGTGGGAAATAATTCAGTGAATTAGGATACTCTGTCTAGCCTTCTTGCTAAAATTCTGTGTGATCTTTATCAGTAGGAAGGGTTTGACAATTAGATTTTTTTTTCTCTAAAGATAGCATCTCTCATGGCATGCTATTTAGAATGTGTCAAATGTCATCCTAGCCCTGATTTAGAAGGGGAATTTAGTCAATCTTCTTCTGAGAATTCTTGAAAAACTTCCTATTCCTGTTTTGCTTGGGTTATACAGAAATTCAGTTGGAGGCTCTGAAGTCAAATTAGAAATATTGAAAAGTGAATCTGCTGGAAATTCAAAGTTTAAGACGAGATTCAGAAACTATTGATTTTTTTAAGTTAATTCCTTTAGGCCTTACTATTTATAGAGATTAACAGGATTTCTTCCTTCTCTCCATCTCTTAAGCTTTAACTTTGTTCTGAAAATAAGCCATTTGTCACCATTATTTTTTTATCTTTTTGTGTCTTAAGAATGAACATTTTCTAGGCTCTCTATATTATCTTTAGAGTTCTTTTGGAAAGAGCAAAAGAAAGGAATAGAATATTTTCTAATGGAGAGATAGGTCAGCAGTCTAGTTTTGTTTACTTCTCAGTATATATGTACTAGTCATTCCCTAAAATTCTTGATTGACCCAAAAGAAACATTCTTTTCAGTTGATTACATAGTGATGGTTTTAATTTTCTTAGGACCAACTGACATATGTTTAGCATCGGAAAGTAATTTATTTTAATGAACTACTCTTATTTGTGATTTATTTATGTTTTGTACATCTAAGTGAGAAAACCAAATAGAATGAGCAAACATAAATAACTAGTTATTAGACAACTTTGTTTTAGCTACATTTCTTGTATTCTTCCTGATACTTTTGAGGGCTGGACTAATATTCATAGTCATCCCTGAGTATATTGGTAGCATTTCTTTTTTTTTTTCTTTTTTGTTTTTTGTTTTTTGTTTTTTGTTTGTTTTTTTTTTTTAATTTTATTGTTGTTGTATTACATCCATCCCCTTTTTGCTCCCCGGTAGCATTTCTTATAGATATATTTTATGCTCTTTTATAAACTATTTACAACTGGTAGGGAAAGGTGATGGGGTGGGAAGGTGATAGAGATGGAACTTACATTATCAAATCTAAGGAAGAATTGATAATCCTAGTTTCCTGCCCTCATAGACTTGATAATCGTTGGAGAGGCTTTGATGGACTGTGTATGACCTCCCTCCTCCACTTTCTCTAGCCCTTTGTATTACCATGGTTTTCCAAGGGAATAATGCTTCTAAATTCTATAATCTCTGATTCAACATAGCTCATCATTCCTCCTCTACTACCATCCAAAATTAGCTGTTAGTGATTCTCTATTATCACATAGTTTAGTTCAACAAATGTCTATTGGGTACCTCTAAGAGTGGCACTATAACTGGAAAGTGGGGATAAAAGAGATAAATAAAGCATAGAATTTCTCCTAAAGACTTAAGATCCTCAAATAAGGCCCTGGCTGGTGGCACAGTGGATAAGGCGCTGGCCTGCAAACCCAAAGGTTGCTGGTTTGATTCCCAGCCAGGGCATATAACCAGATTGCAAGCCAGGTCTGTAGCTGGAGGCAGGTGAAAGGCAACCATACATTGATTCTCTCTCCCTCTCTGCCTTGCTCCCTTCCCCTCTCTCTATAAATAATAAATAAAACCTTTATTTTAAAAATCCTCAAGTAGCCAGAAAACAATAGAAAAAAATACTCATTTATTTTCAGAGAGGTCAAAAGAAATTACCTTTGTCTATCATTGTGGCAAGTCTATAATTTAGTCATTCATTGCAAAACTCATTGCAAAAGTTTTGATTTCCCCTGATATGCATGGCTTCACATATGTCTGCTTCTTGAATCTAGTGGTATATTGATAAGCAGAACAGTGGCCTTAGGCAACACAAAGAATGCCATACCAGATTTCTATGCATACCACATTTAAAACCTGCCCAATATTCTGTGACTACATGAGGGAATTATTTCAGAATCTGGAAGGTACAGTTATAGACTATAACTACCATAGTATAGCCTTTATAGACTCCTGTTGGTTTCACAAACTATATATATTAAAATTTAATTAATACTATCCAGTCATTATATAACTTTAGGTATATGTTTCCAAAGTCATACATTTGTTCAGTTAATATTTTTGAGCAATTAGTCACATGCTTGAATGCCTACCAAGGGCTCTCTTATCTAAAACATCAGACTTGTAAGATGTAAATACACTGTATTGTGAACCAGAGTAATTAGATATTGAAAAGGAAACAGCATCGAGCAGGGCAGCAACAGTCATTCAGTGGGACCAGTCCTTGGAAGTCCACGTAGCTATCCAAGATTATTTTCTTTATTCTTCAAATGATATTCAGGTACAAGGGAACAAAAGTTATGCTAGAAGAGTATGGGAGCCACCAACTTAAAATATCCATGCCCTACATAGGAATAGTATTTCTTGCAAGCTTAGGCAGCTTCTAGGGTCCTCCCAAGAGAAATGCCCAGTTACAAAGGTCAGCACACTCATAGAAGCCCAGAGATATAGTTTCCCACTAGGTATTTATAGTTTATTTATACAAAAGTTACTTGCAGTACATACGCAAGTTACCATTTTTTATCATTTTCACTGTAAGAAATGTTGCCTGGTAACAAGCTGACATTTCATCTTATCAAATTTCCAGGGAAACAGAGTTATAACATTAACCCAAGGTCAAATTTGTCCTTAGAGATGGAGAAAGATTTTGTTAATCCTCCATCCTATAGGTTCATTATCTGTGGAAAGTTAGAAACCAATAATAAAACTGGCTACAGGTCAGTCTTCTTTTTATTATCACCCTGCCCTGGCAATTCTAAACAATCTCAATTCTAAAATACTCCTTGCCTTCTCTACTGGGGCAGGCCACTCCCACCGCCGTTCCCCCTTAGCATGCTACTATACTGATGCCAGACACTGTTCTGACTTCCCTGGATGTAGCAGCATGTAGAGTAGATGAGTTTCCTGCTCTTACAGAATGTATATTCTAATAGAGCGGGGGGGAATTAGGAGGGTGATATTCAATAAATAAATTGTAGTAAATGATATGAATAAAAATAAAGGGTCAGATGATAAAGAGTGGTAGTAGAAAACGTATGTGCCAGATATTATCTGTGAAACTTACCCCACATTAGCCCTTTTATACTGCTCCCTAAACAATAAGGCTGGAAGCCTGAAAACTATATCCCAGGCTATATTTCCAGCTATGGTCCAGGTAGGTTTTGGCTTTGGGCTACATTAATATGATAGCTGAAGGTGGAAAGAAATTACCAGAAATACAGTCTCCTTAAATCTAAGTAACATCACTTTCTACCATCAACCCTGGGATTATGGCGACTTCCTGCAGTTACTGGGCTTTAATAACCAACACATTTGTAACCAATTCCCTGTATTAAATCCTCCTTTCTCCCACCCCCTTCCATTTGAAATACCTAGAGGAGTTTTGGTTTTCCTGTATTGACCTGATTGATAGAGCCTACTATTTTATATAGGGTAATCAGGCCTCCACGATAAGGTGAAGTTAAAGTGGAAATCAGGAGGCATTGAGGGCATATGTCATGTGAAGGGAATTGTGTTCCAAACAGACAACAAACAGAAAAGCCCTGAGGTAAGGTGAATGCTTGTCGTGTTTGAGGAACAGCTAAGAGGGCAATGTGGCTGAAGTATAAAGGGAAAGGAGCAAAGTAAAAGGAGATAAGGTTGGAGAGGTAATAAAGAAAAAATTACTTATTCTAAATAGCCCATTTTGAAGAAGAAAAATATAATATGAAATATAACATCTTTTTTTAATATAACATATCTTAAATTTTTTAATGTTTACTCTAGTTTTTACATGGTATGTCATATAGGAAGGTAAAGGAAAAAAGCAGGGAGACTAATTAAAAGGATCTACAATACTCCAGCAAGAGATTTAGGCCCAATGGTGAGAAATATTCAGATCCAGGATATATTTTGAATATAAAGCCAAATAGGATTTGTTAGTGAATTCAAAGCAGAATATAAGAGAAAGTGAAGAGCCTAGATGAGTTCCAAACTTTTTGGCCTGAGCAATTATGAGGATAGTTATCATTTACCTAAGTAATAAAGATTTAGGCAGTAGAAATCATAGATTCTAATTTGGACATGTTAAATTTGAAATCCTAGTAGCAATATTAAGTAGGCAATTAACATATTTGGTATAGAGCTTAGGAAAAAGAGCAGAGCTAAAAGTATATATTTGGAAGTTATTAGCATATGCATAGTAGGGTTTTTTTTCTTTTTTTAGGATATACCTAGTATTTAAAGACATGAGACTGAATAAAGTCACTTAGGAAGTAAGTATAAATAGAAAACAAGAGATGCAAGTTTACACTTAGGCAGCTGTATGTGTTCTCTTCCTCTTCTTTACTGACCTTTATATTTCCCAGTTGTATTTTCTAATTTTCACTCTAGATGACATCATCTCTTTATTCATAAAATACATTCTTATCCTCATTAAACCTTAGGTGGTGACCTACATCTGTGGACATCAGTTAGCAAGCTGCCAGTATCTTCAAGAAGTCAAGATTGTATGCTTGTTATCTACTTACCTAAAGCCTAGCAAATTATTCCTTCAGTAAATGCTGTTCTTACCATTCCTGTTACCTTCAGCCATATTTTTATAACTCATTCACTCAGTCTAGCCCTCTTTCTCTCTTTCTCTTCCTTTTTTAAATAATTTTTTTTGGCCACTTTCAATAGCAGCGGCCTGCACAAGTAAGTTTGAACTTTAGATTATACAATCTCTAAAATCTTTATGTAATGTTCTTTGGGACCTTCCAAAAGCAGCTGGCACTATAAAGCTAGGATCTTTAAAAATCTTTTTCCTCACTAATAAGAGAAGAAATAGGAAGTTGAGTTCCTACTATACCCAGAACTGCTGTGCTTTTATAACTAAAGCAACACTATGACGTTAGTATAATTACCCAGAAAATTGACAAACACAAACAATTGACAAAAACAAAGCAATTTACCTACAATATTTTGTGTAATATAGCCTTGTTTCATAGCTAAATCTTCTTGCTGTAATAATTTTTTCCACTATGCCACAATGCTTCCCATTAGAGCTTCCTTAAATTTCATTTCTCCAACTTTTCAATGAAAGTCTCTGCAATCTATCAGGTTAGATAGTGCATTACTTTCTTCTAAGTATATTATACTTATTGTCTAGATTAAAGACCATTGCTCTCTACTTTAAAGTTGCTCTTACTAACACAGGGGTGTCAAACTCATTTTCACCGGGGGCCACATCAAGGGGCCACATCAGCCTCGCAGTTGCCTTCAAAAAGCTAAATGTAATTTTAGGACTGTATAAATGTAACTACTCCTTAACAGTTAAGTGAGCCAGATAGAAACAAAGTGCCAGGCTGGATAAAACAAGGTGGAGGGCCAGATTTGGACTATAAGCCTTGTGTTTGCCACCCGTGTGCTAACACTTCAGATAACTTCAGTTCTTTAATCTATTCCTTTGCTTTACTGCGTTAATACGAAAACTGGATGACTCCATCATCCACCTCCATTTTGCTCCCAAGCAGAAAAACACTACTGAAAAATATTACTGAAAAAAAACTGAAATTACCACTACAAGTTTCAGCCATTTAATGTCAACCCGGCACTTAAAGTTGCTCAGTAATTCTGATATAACCATCTTGATTTCCTGGTACATTCCTGTAGTAGATAGCTCATTTATACATTCAACACCCCTTTTAAACCTCAGCAGCAGCCCTATTTTCTCACTGCTAACAGATGACCTCACTGATGACCTTTATGGAAAAAATAAAGCTAAAAAATACTTGTCTAACTGAACTAGATGAGGATTCCCTCATTTTCCCTTCCCTTTACCTCAAAATTTTCCCCATTCCTGTAGCTATCTTTCCAACAATTTAAAAATAAAAATTAGGACAAATTTAATTAGATAACAAAAATAATCCTAGGAACCTTGTTCCTACAACAAACAATATAAATACTAGCTAGCTTTGTCATAAATGCTAGATGTATTACCATAGACAATGAATCCCCAACCAAAGAGGTTCAAGAGACATCAGTGAAATACATTTGTAACCAATATAAGACTACTAATGACAAAGGGTCCTGTCTAAGTCTTGGTGGGAGCTCAAAGACTATCAAAGTTCTAATAGAAAGACAACCAAAAAAACTTGTTGATCATATAAAACTAGATACATGAAAGTTTCTGAGCAAGGTGAGTATCACCTTGGCAAAATCTAAGTGGTGTCTCAAAAGGGGGAAAGTACGGAATGAGACTTAATAGGATTTTGAGGACTGGAGTTTGTCATGGGTGGTTTTAAGGTAAGAGTTTATAAGTAAGGTCTAGGGAGAAACTAGTCAGATTTTGTAAAATAAGTAAATTGCTAAAATAGTCTTATCTTTACAGCATATAAGTCCATATACAGTTACCATGGTCTCAATTTGTCTACAGTCTTATGTTGAAGCCTAGGTCTGAACAAATTTCTGTTAAGACAATTTGACTTAAGGTAGTTTGAATTATATGTCATGGTTTGGTACAGTTTATCTTGCAAGTTGATGTTTCTGTTTTACTTCTTAGAAGGAAGGAGTATGTAGGCAGGATAGTTGATTATAAGGCTTTTACAGAACTTTGAACACATTGAATTCCTGAAATTGGGGATGTAGGCAGTACTGATAAAAGACTGAATAAAAACATTGGGTCAAGAAGGAGATTGATTAGGATGTTTTTAAAGATTGAGACATTTGGGAAGACTGCAAAGGGGCAAAAAAGAATCAAAAGTTAAATGTTTGAAAGTTGAGAACACAAGGGTACATTGACAGTAACAGAAACAGGAAATCAAAATTTAATATGTGGTAGGTAGGAAAGTAATAAGGTATGGAGACAGTGGGTTATGTTTTATTTTACTGTTTTGTTGTTGTTCATTCTGGAATGTACAGCTGTTTTTAATTATAATTAACATATTATATTAGTTTCAGGTGTACAGTGGTGATTCGATGTTAATAACCTTATAAAGTGATCACCATGAGAAGTAACCACCTGTCACCATACAAAGTTACTGCTATATTATTGACTGTATTCCTCGTGCAATACTTTGCAGCCTCATGACTTATTTATGTTACAATTTTGTACCTCTTAATCCCCTTCACCTTTTTGCCCATTACTCCACCTCCCAATTCTCTGGCAGCTATCAATTTGTTCTCCGTATCTGTAGGTCTGTTTGTTTTGTTTTGTTTGTTCAGTTAGCTTTTTGTTTTTTTATCTTACTTACTTTTAGAGAGAAAAGAAGGAAGGGAGAGAGAAAGGAAAAGAAACATTGATGTGTCACTTGCACACCCCCAACCCAGGGACCTGGCCCAAAACCCAGGCATGTGTCTTGACTGGGAATTGAACCAGTGACCTTTGGGGTCACAGACCAGCACTCAATCCTGATTTATTTCACTTAGCATAATACTCTCTAGGTCTATGCATATTGTCGCAAATCGCAAGGTTTTATTCTTTTTTCATGGATGGGTCATATTCCATAGTGTGTGTCTGTGTATATAACTTCTTCTTTATCCATTTATCTATTGATGGGCATGTAGGTTGCTTCCATATCATGGCTATTGTAAATAATGCTGCAGTGAATATGGGTGCACATATTTGTATATCTTTTTCAAATTAGTGTTTTTCCTTTGGATAAGTGCCCAGAGTGGAATTGCTGGGTCCTTCTTTGTCTCTTGTTTTAGCCTTTGTTTTAAAATCTATTTTGTCTGGTAAAAGTATTGCTATCTCAGGTTTCATTTCCATTTTCATGTAATATCTTTTTCATTCTCTTTATTTTTGGTCTTTCTTTGTCTTTTGATCTGAAGTGAGTCTTATATAAGCAGCATATGTATGTAAGGGTCTTTTTTATCCATTCAGTCACCCTATGGCTTTTGAATGGAGCAGTTAGTCCATTTACATTTTAAGTAATTATTGATAGATCTTTTGTTGTGGTTGGGCTACGACTGTTATGAACACACTGTCAGGCGAGGCTGCTTTCCAGCCTGGCTGCACCTATTACAGGCACGCTGGTGTGGAGGGCAGGCCTTCAGTGTGGATGGCTGCAAGGCCCAGCCTCAATTTGTTGTAGACACACTGCTGTGTACTGGTACTGACTGAAGCCACTGCCCAGGTATGGCAAGTTAGGAACCATTTTGGAGGGGTGCCAGCCTGGTTGGGTCCTCCGGGAAACACCAAGGTAAGGTGAACAGTGTTAGCGAGATTAATGGCAAGTGTCAAAATTGGCGTCTGCCAGTATCAGATCAGGCACATAGAAGGAGAGTAAAAAAGGGGAAATAACTAGCACCCCATATATGACCCAAACTGCTGCCTCTGTGCTAGGATTCAAAAAGAGTGCAACCTTGGTTTCCTACAGCCCGTTGGCTTTCCCAGACCTAAGTCCTGCTGGGTTTCAAAGCCAAATGTTATAAGTGCAGGAGCCCCAGGCTGGGATTCTCACCCCTCGCTCTTTGGGAGGCACCTCTGCAGTTGTGATATCCCTCCCACTTGTGAGTCACCACATGGATAGTAAGGGGTAGGGTGGGTCTTAACTAAACTGAGTCTCTTCCCCTCCTGTGTGTGTGTGTGTGTGTGTGTGTGTGTGTGTGTGTGTTTAACATCCTGTAGTTATAGAAAATCTATTCTGCTAGTCTTCAAGTAGTTCTCAGGCAACTGTTATTATATAGTTGTAGTTTTGGTGTCAGTGAGAAAAGGTAAGCTGGGTATCTCCATAGTCCATCATCCTGAAACTAAAGCCAGGAGCCTTGCTCTTAAATGCCAATTTAAATTGTCTATGAAATATTGTTCCTTGTGGTCCCTGCAACTACTTTGTACTTTTTTCTTTTGTATTTTATCTGTAATAAGTTTCAGATATCATTCCAGAGATGACCAAAAGTATGATACCAGCAAATAAGATTAAGTTTTAAAGAGGAATATTGTGAGTTTATTCTATTATAGTGTATTCAGCCTTATTATAATTTTCCATTCAATTCTATATGCTTTCTTTGAAAATGCTTAAAATACACTGTAAATTTCATCTCCTCATTTAACCAGCTATTATTTCATTATTCTATAGACAAATACCTGATTTTCCAACAATCTCTAATTGTTCTGTTATTTCTGGAACTGTTTATAACAAAATAGCAGAGAGGACATGATAGCAAAGAAAACACCATAATAACAGAGAAATCTTAGTTGGTAATCAGTACCATCTTGTGAAAATAAAATTATATAAGCACACAGTTTTCTATCTGAAACAAGTTATCTGATTAATAGAGTTAAAGAGCTGCAGGCCTTGGCCTTTATAAAATTATGACTTCAATAATGGTGTGTTAATTAAGATCAGAAAATTAATCTACATTAGCACTACAATAACAATTTTTCAAGCTCTGCCAGTGACTAAGGATGAAAGTGGGTTGCAATATCACGTGGCATCTGATTAAGTTAAATTAGTACAGTATAGGAAGAAAAGACTCCCAGGTGACACTAAAGACAATCAGATTTTCTCCACCTATATCAAGGAGGCAGTTAGTTGCAAAGCTACTACTTTTCGAACACAAAGCCAAAAGTCTGGCCACATGGGTTAGAAGGAAGACTGAAGGTGCTAGAGATTATTGTTTGGGAGAAATGAGATATGAAGCCCTGAGTATTGACTATATATCAACAGCCTGAACATCTAAATATGCAGGCTTGCATTCAACTTCCTAAGATAATACTCCAGAATTTTCTTCAAATTAGTACATTTTTTAAATTTTATAATATTTCTGAAATCAAAGTACATCTTACAGTGAATATACAAAATTAAAGTTGTATGTTGTGTTGTGCATGTGTGTAAGGACTCACTTTTAAATATTTCATAATCTGATAAATATAAATCCATGTTCACATTATAAACTAATTTCATCTCTATGAGCATCTAGGAGTAACAATATGAGAACAATTAGGGAAGAAATAGGTGTTCTTTCAATATCATATCAGAAAGAAAGGAAAAAGAATGTCAATTACTGTATATTGACATTAACTAAGTATTCATTATCTCAATCCTAACAACTACTATAGTAAGGTAGTATGCTATGGTGGGCGAAAGTAGGTTTACAGTTGTGAATAGGTGAGATAGTTTATTCTCTTAATATGTATTCATTATCGTATTTTTTATTTGTATTATAACTGTAAACCTACTTTTCCCCACTCTTATATATTATAAATGAAAAAAATAAAAGCATTACATGTTTGGACAACTTGAATTTGAACCTAATCCGAATCCCAGGCTCCTTTTAACTGTACTATACTGTCCCACTGGGACATCCTAACATAGAATAAGCTTTTTAAAATGTTCATTATATGATGGTAGATATTAAATCTCCAAAAGGTGACTCAATTCAGAGTCATGGAATTGTATTTGTAGTTTAGTATTACTTATTTAAGTTTGCTAATAAAGAGATAAGACATCTGTCTCCTCCTTCTCCTTCAAATAAGTTTAACTTTCTAGGGATTTATTTCACCTCAGAAAAGAAATCAAAAGCTTGAAAGAAAAGACAAATGACCATTCTTTTCAGGCTTAAGACTATCATGTCACACAGTGTCATTGATACCATTGTAATGGTATCAATGAAAGACAACTTGGAAAATAATTTTGGGAGTTAAAATCAAAATTGTTTTATTTAGTTTGCCCTAGTAAGCAACCATTGGGAAGGCCAGCATCTCCAGAGCTCTGTCATCATACTGTAAAGGGATGGTATAATGTTTGTTCTGCTGTTTAGTTACCATTTTAATTTTTGCAACATCATTTTCTCATTTTCCTATACATTCAATATTTATTCAATGATCCTTTGAGCATGTAGCTTCTATATGCCAAATACTATTATAGAGGCTAGATATGCTAAATTCTGTTTACTGGATTTATTTTGTTCCATTAACAATAGGCAGCATTATCCTAAGAGAATAATTTGTGGTGGTTTTCTTGGCTTTGTAGCTTTTAAATCCTGAAGATGACCTCTTACCAGGAAAGATTCGAGACAGCAATCGTTCAACCCTCTTAGCCACAATTCAGGAACATGGTTACCCCACAATCAACTTGGGAATTGTAGGAGACAAGTAAGTATTGGATTTATTGGATTTTATTTTTAAGTTGTTATTTTACAAGTACGAATTTTGGGAGTACAAACTAGGTGGGATTGTTACTAAAGAGAGCAAAATTAAATACCATAGTTTTCACTTATTTTCATTCTTCAAAAACCAAAAAATTATGGAGAGAGCTGTGTCCATTAGGGACAGACATTTTTCTGGAATGCCTATTATAATAGGAGAACTATTTAGCTGTCTTGTGAGTGTATTAAATTTATAGGAAATATTTTTTATATAGTAGTGTCTTTATCCCAATGAAACTAATGGTGATAGTGTTTTATTTCTGTTCCGATTTTTACTTGTTTCAAAAACAACAGAGAATATATGGGTGAGAAGAGTAAGAGAGAATGTCAGAATTAGCACTAACTGATTCACTAAATTTTAAATACAGTTGCCTTCTAGGGCTCCTTTATTTATTTTTATATCCTTATGTAATCTGAGTTTTTTCAGGCTTCACCTGCTTACTTATAAATTCAAAGGATGACACATTGACTAAAATGTCCATCTCTAACAGCATATTTACTAAATTAACTCATTCCTCTGCTAAATTCCTCAAGTATTTCTGTGACTCTCCAACTATTTCTTACATGTGACCAAAACCAGGTCTGCTGTTCTGAGCATCCCACTACCATGCAACACTGCTACTCAGCCATCTTTCACCAGGCACTATTTCCAGTTCACTAGAGGTATGCCTGCTTTTAGTAATTCTGAAATATCAGCCTGGTAGTGGCAAAGCTAGGAGACAAATCTAAGTGGTCGATAACCATGATGTATCTGTCACCCATGATCGTCCTTCTCTCTCATCATCACCTTGTCACTGAATAAAGCTCATTATATTTTAATGCTTCATCCCTTAGAGTGAGTGCTTTCTCAGGGATCAAATTGGCTTTCAAAGAGGCTCTGTCCTGCCATTTCACAAGGTGTGCTCTCACACCTCTAAACCCCCGCTTAGGCTCACACTGCCCAACACGTCAAACCTTGGACACAGCATCTCTTCAGTAACCTGAGCAGCAGTAGCTTTTATGTCATCTCTCCTTTTAAAGTTATCTTCTTTCCTCCTGATTTTATTTCTTTCTCTAGGACATTGGAATAGAGGTTGTTAGACATATTTTCAAACATCATTCTTTTTAGATCCTTCACCACTTGTGTTTGCCTGGATGTCTAATTCTAGAGAGTCCATAGCTAAGTACCAGCCCCCATAGAAACCATGGTAAAGCCAGTGTCACAAATTACCTAATATCACCCTGGTCCAAGTTTGCCAGCCCAGTAGAAAATAAAGTAGGAGTGGAAGGAGAAGATGGGGGCTAGTTATTTGAATTTGAACCTGACCAGTAACCTCTCCTTCCATATAAACTTAAACACCTAAAAATTATCCTGATACAGATATATCTTTTAAAAAGATAAATACCATATGATCTTGCCTAATACAGGAAGCTAATGAACAAAACAAACAAACAAACAAAACAAACAATCAAACAAAAATAGAACCAGAGGCATGGAAATAAGGAACAGACTGACAGTGACCAAAGGGGAGAAGGAGGGAAAGAAGGCAAAGAGTTTAGTCAGGGAACCAGTGTAAATGACCCATGGACATGAACAACAGGGTGGGAACTGACTGTAGGAGAGGAGATGTGGTAGGTATAGGAAGGGAGAGCAATGAGGGGTTGGGGGGACTGAGACAACTATAATAAAACAACAATAATATTTTTAAGTACAAAAAATACAAAATAAAGACAAAAATTAACTTCTGAGAAAAGCTAGGACAACTCCAAGAGTTTCAAAAACACAAAGCAGGCCTGAAACTGTAGAGCAAACTCACCAGGTTGCTTAGATTTGGTTTCCTACTTACCACTGGCTCTAGCTCTGCCCCCAAGTGCTTTAATGAGCTCAAAGAAATAGTATAAGGTAAAAGGAGCGTGTGTGTGTATTATTTTCATCTTAATCTGTTCTGGACTATAATTCTGTACATTTTCTTTCTTATTTTGGTAGTCTTGTATACCAAAAATCGTTACTTGATATACTTGATGCCATTACCTTACTATAAAGCCAAAACACCATGGAAACGTTCAAACTGGCTAATATTTAGAGGTTAATATTTAATTGGCACCCAAACTTTTAGTTTGTGGTAGATATTTCCTAATAATTAATGTTGATATTACATAGAACTCCAAGTATATGTGAAAACAGCATATGAAGAACAATAAAACTATAAGCAAGATATAGGCAATTCTGAGAATATACAAATCTCCGCTATATATCTTTTTCTCTGATTGAAATACCTTCATAAAACAGAGAACATATTTTTAAATACGATTGATAAAAATCTAGACTTTCTCAGTCTAAAATGCTATATTGAAAAGGTCCAGAGGAAGTGGTTGAGAATGCAGAGGTGGAATGTGGGAGGAAAGACTTTATAACTGTTGTAATAGAAATCTGTGCTGGGAGTTTAGCAAAGGAAACAAGGTACATTTAATCTGCAGCCTGTTGATATTCTGTGAAGATTGCCTCCCTCTCCATTTTGTTCTTTCCTATGTAACCATTTACTAAAGAAAGTAAATGCTGTTATACAAAAGCCTCTATCTACCTGAAGCCCTTTAAGGAAACAAGAAGAGCCATGAGAAAAACTACCCTTGTTTAAAGCAGAGAAAGAAATAGCTCAAGAATGTCAGCCAGGACACAACCCTTACTGAGCTATGACAGATAAGAGTAGGGAGTAAGAGCTCTATTCTTGTATTTAAAAACAGATTTGCATCTGTTTTGGAAATTCTATTGATATATGATTCTACTTTTCAACTCTTATTCTTATCACCTACTCTAATTTTAACAATCAATATTAAAATTGTAGAATAAGACTGTGTAACATTTGAATTGGGCTGAATTTTGCATTTGCTGAGTTTTCTTTTTTTTTTTTTTTTCCATTTTATTTTAAAAAGAGGTTACAGTGGAGATTATGGGAGGGACGCTTCTATACCTGAGAGTTAACAACTATATTTTAAAAGCATTCATTTTTTACTATTACTTGTGAATTAAAATACATATTTTATCACATTGTGTAAAATACAATACTGTTGAGGTTTCTACTGTTTTTCTCTAAAAAGACAAATTTTGAAACCCAAATATGTTCAGTGAATTTGATTAGCATTATACAAGGTAGTTGCAGAGGTATTAATGGAATCAAATTTTCTTGAAATCAACCTACAATTCTCTGCTCATAATAAATATAAATATGTCAGAAGAGAAACATCACTATGGGGGAGTGGTCAGTTTTATAAAGATGAAGTTTTAGCTAGAACATGAAGGATGAGTACGATTTCTATAACTATATAAATAATTTTTCTAATTATATAATTAGAAAAAGAGAGTGTGTTGAGTGGAAAACGTGGAAACAACAAAAATAGAAAAGTAGAAAATAAAATAAAGGAGCAAGCCCTGGCTGGTAGCACAGTGGTTAAGGCGCTAGCCTGCGAACCCAAAGGTCACAGGTTCGATTCCCCAGCCAGGGCACATAACCAGGTTGCAAACCAGATCTCCAGTCAGGTCTGTGGCTGGAGGCAGGTGAAACGCAACCATACATTGATGTTTCTTTCCCTCTCTGCCTCTCTCCTTTCCCCTCTTTCTAAAAATAATGAAATAAAATCTTTAAAAAAAAAATTAAAAATAAATAAATAAAATAAAATAAAGAAGCAGAAATAGCCACTCTAGTCAGGCCAAACTGATTAGAACAGGAAGGTCAGGTAAAGAAGATAATGGAGGTAACTTTGGTAGAAACTTCAAAAGGCTTTGCCATCCAGGCAGAACTACTCAATTTAGTTAAATTTGGAGCTTTTTAAAAACAGACTTGACATAACAAGTCATTATTTTAGAAAGATAATTTGACCAAGGTGTATCCATGGACCAAAATTGGATGTGAACTAGAAATAATAACAATACAATTTGTTTATTGATTGTTCAGTCAGTCATTCAGGACACATTGATTGTGTACCTGTGCAAATCATCTGGAGATCTTATTTAAAATAATCTTATTCAGCAAATCTGAGGTGGGCTTAGACTTTACATTTCTAACAAGTTCCCAAGGATACCAAGCTGCTGTTCCATAGATCACAGAAAATAAGTAGGATATAGTGAATTTCATCATGCACCTATTATGAATTTTAAGCCAAAGGTAATTGAAGATACAAAGCTGAAATAGACATAAATTTTGCCCTTGAAATCACATGTATTAGAATCATCCTATAAATTACCACCTAGTAAAATAATAAAAATGTATTTAGAATGTTCCAAAACTCAATTTGGAAGTAGAATTAAGAAGAAAGATTAAATCAAAAGATATTATAAAGCCCATTACATAGAAGTGTCAATGTTAATTATCTTCATTTGAATTACAAAGCCTTGTTTAAATTGTGTGTGTGAGCAAAAGTTGCCTGCAAACCCCAGCTATTAGTTCTCTCAACACAATTATACATTCCTCTCTACCAGTACACCATTTCCACTTCTTCATGCATCATTTGTAGTTCATTCTTAGTTTTTTAGTTCCTCTTCCTATGCTCACTCCCTAAATGTAGGTGTCCACATGACTCCCTCTTACCTTTCCATCCTTCTATTTGCTTATGCTGATGGCTCACAAGTTTTATCTGTCTTGACATCCATGCCTAGATGATTACCAGGTGTATCTTTAAATTCAATATCTATTGCAAATTCAACGTATCCAAAACTAAATTCATCCTCTCCATCTTTCACCCCTCCCCACTACCATCTTACTCCATTTCCTTTAGTTCTTCTATCTCAGTGACTACTGCCACCATCCACGCAGTCACCCAACCCAAAAGAAACCTGAATGGACATTATTATATCTCCTCTCTTATACTCACGCCTATATTTAAGGTCTATAGAATGTAGTTCTTCTCTACATTTCTCTCTCCTTTTCCTTATCATCCTGGCTTACTTTGGGACTCCATTTATTTTTGTCCAGACTAGCCTCCTAACTGGTCTCCCTGCCTCAAATCTTGTTCCTCTCTAACTCACCATCTATTCTGCTACTATCAGTATGATACTTCTAAAGAGCAAAGTATATACCTATGACAGAATTGAGGTTTTATTATATATGGGTAAGCATACTGTAATAATCCAATAAGCTTTTATGCAGAGTTATGCTATATCAGGCATTGTGCCCATCTTTGTTACTATGGAGATTTAAAAAACAGTTATTAGTAAGAACTATTAACACAAAAAGTTTTCAAATCTATTCCACTTCTCTCTTTCCTCCCTACTCAATCTACATTCATTTTTTCCAGCCTTCTCACCCAAAACATACCAGTCTTTACTAATCGTTATTGAGTACCTACTGTGTGTAGGTGCAAAAGTAGGTACTGGTGCAAAAGTAGGTTTACAGCCATGAGTACTCAAACAAGGTTTATTCTTGTATTATTTATTCATGTATTATATGTTTTTCCATACAAACAACTATAAATCTACTTTTGCCCACCCTCATATAGAACTAACCTGTATTCTTTTACTTGCTTCTCTTATTTAAGTCTCATGAAACATCAGAGCCACAAAAGTACCTTCTATCCACATTTTATAGACAATAATACTGAAGCTCAAAAAAATTAAATAGCCTGTTCAGAGTAATGCAACTAGCAAAAGGCAGAGTAAGGAGTCCAGACCAGGCCTATCTAACTTCAAGGTCCTTTCTCTTTTTGCTCTACCATGCCGCCTTTTGAAGTGGGGTTAGCACCCACAGTTCTTTAATATTAAGGTCAATAAGCTAAATAGACTATATCCATTTTCATGAATAAGATTTCTAAGTAAATAGTAACTGTGAATATTTCAAGAGCCAGGGAGGAAATTTTAATTTAAATTTTAAATTAAATATTGACTGTGTATATAAATAAATTATACAGACCTGAGTTGCAAAATTCAAGATCTTTGAGTGATATAGAAGTGGGGAGATGACAGGAAGACTTGTTACAGTAATTTGGGTTTACGTTCTAGATTTCTAAATAATGCTTTTTATTCATTGTAAAATAGACTACTCTATAAAGATAAAAGCCCCTTTTCTTTTTTAATCTCTTCCCTTTTACTTTTCCTCCCAAAATGGTTGGGGCTATTTTTGCAGTATTTATTACCTTTGGATAGCATGTTATATCAAGTTCATAGTATCTCCTGTAGGGAGGAGAGGGAGAGAGAAAAAAAAAGGGGAAAGAGAAGGAAAAGAGAAAGTGCACACAATTTGGCTGTATGATAATTTGGTAGTCAGACCTACATTCATTCACTTTACAAATGACCCAGACTCACAAAGGGCTACCCCTATTCTTATCCTTCTCCTACTTACTATCTAAGCTCCTCTGTCACTACTTTAAGAGAAGAGCAGGGAGAAAAAGCTTTTAGAGTTAAAAAATAATAAAATAAATTTTTAAAAAGCATGAACAAACAGCAAGAACAGTTAATAGACAGTTAGTCTCCTTGTTCCCCAGCCCTCAAGATGCCCTGCCTATTTAGAAGATCTTTATTAAGCCTAACTACCTTCCACTCTAGCTAAATGTGTTCTATTTATTTTGCTATACTTTCTGATATTTAGAGATCCACTTTTGTTAAACAGTATCCTACCTGAGAGAGTTCTTTACATATTAATGTGAATTTGCTCATATCAGACATCAACATCTCGGTAATCTGCTGTCCTAAATGATCATACATGAGAAAATCATTTAGAACTTGGAGTTCTTTGAGGTACAGGGCAAACCTGACCAAGACCACATCAGAACTTTACTACAGCAAGATAAAGGGGGACTGGCAAGAAATGCATTTGACATAAAGAAAACTATATAGCAAGGTAGGTGGGAAGATACTATAAACAAATGCTTTACATTTCAACATTCTTTCTTCAGTCTTCCATCTTGTTCACCAATTCAGGCTAGTAATTCAACAATATATTAATAACACTGTGAGCTAAATTAAGGTTTGCTTAGGTTTTTTTTAACTACCCTAGACTTTGCCCATCATCTATATTACTCTTTTTTATAGAAATTTGTTCCAGGTTCCAAACAACCAATTTTTTTTTACTAGGATTCACTCTTGGTGTACATTCTAAGGGTTTGGACAAATGTATCCACCATTATAGTATAATAGACAGTAGTTTCACTGCCCTGAAAATCCTCTGCATTCTGTCCTCTCATCTCTGCATTATTTTTTTTTTAGTTATGATTGTTGTATTATAGTTGTTTCATTTTTCCCCCATTGCTCTCCACTACCCCTCTCCCACAGTCAATCCCCACCTCCTTGTCCATGTCCATAGATCTTTCACATTAGCTCCACATCTAAACCCTCCTCCCTCCTCCCTCCTCCCCCTCTTGTCACAGTCTTTCTGCCCCTTTTTTTCTCCCTATGTCTCTGGTTTCTTCCTGTTTATCTATTTGTTTGTTCATTAGTTGCTTGTACTAAGTTAGACTTATGATAGGTGTCTTTTGCCACCTGGCTTACTTCACTAAGCATAATACTCGCTGGTTCCAGCCATGCTATTGCAAAAAGTAGGAGTTCCTTCTTTCTTTCTGCTATATAGTATTCCATTGTGTAACCATTTTTTAATATGCACTCTGGAAATATAACCTGCGAGTTAGGAACTACCTTTGCAAAAAAGACTCTCCTGAAAGAGTCAGCTTTGTCCTGACTGCATGATATCTTTTAATATTATTAAGACATTGAAAGAGCTTAAATTGGGGATAACATGATCATTTTTTATTCCTGGTTCTGTTTTATTGTGTATTTCTTGGGCTATTGACCTAGATGTAGATTTTTAATGTAACTTTTTAATCTTACAACAGAATAAATAAATAAATGTTCTTTGAAGAAAATTTAGAAAACATAGTTTTATTTAAAAAAAGAAAGGAAATTAACCCATAATTTCATTTCCCAATGTTACTCTTCTTCCAGTTTTTTTGTTTTTTTTTTTAAGATTTTATTTCATCACTAAAAAATATGGAACGCTTCACAAATTTGCGTGTCATCCTTGCGCAGGGACTATGCTAATCTTCTCTGTATCGTTCCAATTTTAGTATATGTGCTGCCGAAGCGAGCACTCCTCCAGTTTTTTAATTCTGTGCAGGCATACTATTTATATGTGTGTAAGAAAACAAAGAAATTATACTTTTATTTAACCATTTTTACTCAATATATTATAAACATCTGTCCATATTATCACATAGTACTCTGCTATATTATTTTAATGCCTACATATTATTCTCTAATGTAAAGTATAATATGACTTATTTATATATCCCTTGTTGTCAGAAAATAGGTTGTTTCCAATTTTTATTAACTGTAAGTAAATTATGAACACTTCTATAACTAAATTTAGTGTATACCACAATTATTTGAGAGTAGTTTAAAGTTTTTATTCATGTTATGATAAATATTGAGTGTTTTCCATATGCGAAGCTAGGTTGATGGCAAGGATAAAGTTATAAATAAATAACTGCTGCCATCCACTGCTGGTAGGCATATAAAACCAGTTGTTCATGCCTTTATGCTCAGCAATTAGAACAGTGCCAGTGCATTTATTGGTAGCTAGCTACTCAGTAAATGTCCAGAAGCATAGGGAAAGGAAACTGGGAAACACTGAATATGGCCTGAATAGCAAACTAGTCAAGCCTAGTGATTTCCAATTGGTACAAATTAGTGTGATTTGTTTATCCCTATAAAATTAGTATATAGGGATAGACTCCTTTCTTTTATATAGTACATATATACAATGGAATACTACTCAGCCATAAGAAACTATGAAGTACTGCCATTTGCAACAACACGGACGGACCTAGAGAATATTATGCTGAATAAAATCGTCAGCAAAAGCAAAGAATCATCTGATTTCACTGATACATGGGATAGACTACTTCTAAGATCCATTCTATTTCTACCTTGAATGTGGGTCAGTAGCAAGCAATCCAAGGTAGTGACAGAGTAGGTGGAATCTGGTACATTAGCCTCCTCCCATAATGAAACTGAAATAACAACTAAATTAATAGAAAAATCATCCTAAATACCAACAGAACACTAGCTGGAGAGAATATGGGTCAGTGGATGCCCTCATTTTCTTTTGCACCTGGCTGGCTTAAGAGACAACCTGGTCTCCTAAGGAAACACAAGCTACTATTTCCCTACTGTGGGGAAGAGTCTGAGACAAATGAGGATGTCTGGGTAAGCAAATAAGCACAGACTCCCACATGTGCTAACCAAGACAACAGTGGCCAGACCTGGTTAAGATATTGATCATTTGAGCACATACATACTTCTCTGTTTTTGCTTTTTTCCCTTTTCCTTCAGTTTCCTGATAAAGTTTTTGTTTGTTTGTTTGTTTTTTAAAGAAATAGCTACGTTTTGTGGCCTAAACAAGGTGGAGAAAAGGTTTGCTCATATTGAGCTAGGGTGCTTTCTTTCCCACTGGAGTGTCAGCTCCATGATACCTAGAATAAGGTGTGTTTTGGTAACTGTATATCCAGAGCACTTAGGAGGAGTACATCTCCTAGTTTAGACAATCCTGCCATCTTTTCCTGTACCACCCTTTCAGTGGAACTTACAAACTTCCAACTGTATGATTGTCCAGAAGATTCTTACAGGGTCCCTTAAGTGAGTCCAAAAACCTTAGCTATAGAAGCAGAACAGAAAGTGGCACTGACAACAGAACTGCATTAGTGACTAAGACACATTTTCATAAAGCATACAATGTAAAGCTTTCCAACCAGGGCAATTCATTTTATATTTCTGAAGAAAAAGAAATATAAGATGGGAGTGGGAGCAGAATTCCAAATGGATTTAGGATGCTTCTAATTTAAAAAGTTAGGGAGCTGTTCCCTCAGACTTAAAGAGATTGTGTTACAGACTTACCTCTTAAAATATAACAAGCAGTAACCATGATCCAGATACACAGAATCCCCTTGGGGAAACCTTTTTAAATAAAGTTCAGCATTAATTAAATTCATATTATTCTTGAAACTGATTTTAACTATTGAGCTATTTATATTTCTACCTCAGCTATAAAACAGCTTGGCAATCCAAACTATTGCCTTGGGCCTTCTAGCCTTTCAAGGCCTAAAGGGCTAGGAAATTCCCATAATGAAGAAAAGGATTCCCTGTTCTGGAAAACTGCCATCAAAGAAACCTGTCCCACCCTCATCATGCTGGGCTTGCTTGGCTCTGTCATAGGTGGTGCTTTGGATTTGGATTGCCTGCTCCTGCTGCTGCCAATTTGTGAAGCTGCCTTCTCACATTAAAGCATGAACAGAAGGGGAATAAGTACTGAGATAGCAAACAGGATTTTTATAAAACTGGCACATTTAGCAGGAATTATCAAAGATAGACTTAACAGTACAGTGATTATTTGGGCAAAGCCCAATGCCTTACATCTTCCCATTTATAAATGAAACATATGCTAACTTCCTAGTGCTTACTTAATATTCTAAACGTGGAAATTTCTAATTATCAGGGAGAATTTGATCTGAACTCATTTGTTCCTTGTCATCTTTATAAACTTTCTGCTTCCCTTTTCTGCTCAAAATGCAAAGAATTCATTTTTGAGTCAACATAATAGATTTCTGACCAGTTAGCAGTTCTCTGATCTTTACTAGTTAAACAAAAATACTCTTCCTGCTCTCAGTGACAGACTTTTTTAGTGGCTATTTCTGTTGACTTTGTTAATCCTTAAGAGTTGATATTACTGATTCTTCTTAGCCTATCCTCTAGGTTTTACTGTCCTTCTAGAAATTGTTTTCTTACTGATCCCCATAAAAAGTAGTATCTTCCAAAAAGCCTTTCCTGATTATCCTAAACCAATATTATTTTGTGCCACTCAACACTTACATCATTTCTCCTTACATGTATTTTCACTTTAATTTTAGTAACATTCATGAATTCAATCAGTGTTGTTAATTTCACTCATTTTCCTAAATTTTTATCAAATATTTTCCATACTATCTTGTCAACTTAAAGTCAGAGACTATGTTTTCTTCTGTCTTTATATAACTCCATAGTGCCTAAACACCCAGTGGAACTGAGGAAGGACTAAATGATGGCTACATGTAGTATATAGTTTTATTCCACACATGAAAAAGGTACCAGAAAATTACTGTAGGTGAAGAATTTATCCTTGACCTCTGAAGAAATCAGAGGTTAATTACTTTTTTATCTTGGTATGATCAACAGACATTGTTCCTTAGTCTCCAATCCCAGAATTTTTTCTCACTGTCATCTTCACTAACCTTCAAATGGTATAGCTCACAGTTGGTGTAACAGATGAAACAGGAAACTAACAACTGTTGTCCATCTGTGTGTTTATATTAAATATTTTAAAATAAAACTGCATTTGCATTCTGAATGCTCTGCCTGAAATACATAAAATCTAAACTTGAGTAAAAGCTCTGTCTTGGTTTTTAATTTTATTGTAGACTTCATGGTACAGCAAAAAAGAAAAATAAAAGCCAAAATCAGGATAATGGTGACTTTCGACAGATGCAGATTTTAAAAAGTGAAAACCCAACCCTGATTAGTGTGGCTCAGTTGGTTGGATGTTGTACTGCAACACAAATAGTCTTCAGTTCAATTCCTGGTCGGGGCACATGTCTGGGTTGCGGGTACATTAGGTCCCTGGTCAGGGCATGTGCAAGAGGAAACCAAGCTACAGGGTGCGTGCGATAAATTGGCAGTAACGTTGTATCTCCTTATTTCATGTGCATCTAATTAATTTTGAAAAACTATGTTTCTAAGGTTATGATTGAACATCATTGTTTCAGATATAAAGTATTAAATTCTAAGAGCAACCATCATGTCGAAGGAATGTGATGTTAGAGCAACCATAATTTCTAGAGTGCATGCAGGGCGAACTGCTAAGAAAATTGTGAACTTCAATAACTTCCCTTGACGTCCAGTTTACAACGTGAAGAAGGTGTATGATGCTGATCCTAATGTCACGACATCAACAAGGAAAATGCATAAGGTATGCAAGGATTGCACAAGTCCAGATATTACACAGAATCCAAGGGATCATCAATGATGATCCAGGAAAGTCAATGCACTCCACAGCAAGAGAACTGCAAATGTCAGATGCAATAGTTGCCAAGATTTTAAAAGAGGCCAGTTTATGACACAGCAGACAAAGGAAAGGTACTTTGAAAAAGCAAGGAAACTGCTAACAAAATGGGAAAATCCCAAAGAAAAAAAACCCTGTGATTTTCTTCTCTGATGCAAAGAATTTTCAGCAAGACCAAATAGTCAACAGAAGAGACAAGAGGTGGCTCTGTTAGAATCTTAATGAAGTCCCAATTGTCATGAAAACTAAATTTCCTGCTACAGTGATAGTGTTAGGTGTTGTCAGCAATGAAGGAGATATCATGACCCCACATTTGTTTTCATAAGGCTTGAAGGTGACTGTTGATTTTTACCTTGACACTTTGAGAGAAGTAGTTGTACCATGGATGAGGCAAGTCACAACTGGATGTCATTTTGTCTTCTAACAAGATGGTACACCAGCACAGAATGCCAAAAAGGTGCAAGAATTTCTCAGTGTCAAATGTTTCTGAATTCTAGTCAAAGTAAATCTGGCTGCCTAGTTCACCAGATGTAAATCCTTTAGACTATTATGTATGTAGCATTTGTGAGAGAGAAGTTAGTAAACAACCTCATTCTGATAAAGAGGCTGTTAAAGCTAAGATTGAAAACATTATGATGTCCATAGATAAAGTTAATTAAAGCATGCTCAAGATTGCGAAGTCAAATTTGGAATCTTGCAAAGTCAAATTTGCTACGATTGCAGCAAATGGAGACTTTTTTGAACAATTTTTTAAAAAAATAATGTCTGTGTTTATGTATTTACATACAAGAATAAATTTCCTTCAAAATATAACATTTTCATGGTATGATGTTTATGTTACTGAAATTTTGCCAATTTATCACACGCACCCTGTATGTTTCTTTCATATATTGATGTTTCCCTTTCTCCCTTCTTTACTCTCTCTAAAGGTAATTAATTTTTTTTTATCTTAAAAAAAAAAAAAAATCCTGAAATAAAAGTAGGTCTGAAGAGATATGTCAAAAGATGTCACTGACATATTCTTATTTCAGAGAAACTAATTCATACATAAAGTTTCTGGGAAAGCTACTTTTAATTCTCTGATAGATTTGAGATATACTTCTGCTTTCTCTTTTACCTGCCTTTCCTTTAAGTTTAAGCTTCTTAGACATCTGATTAAGTTAGAACTCTAGGGAAATTGTAGTTCTTATTATTGGTAGGCATCTCCCAGGTTGAAGATGAATGTCATAGCTTTGGAAAAAAAGATGTTTTTTTTTATGCAAATCAAATAGTTGAATGTTCTTGATGTTCAAAAGTGAGAGGGGGATAAGTATGATCTACACGATGATTATTATATTGCAGTGCTCAAGTCATTTTTCCCCTCTATGCTTCTGTCTATTTGTGAAGAGAAAATAGTCATTGTGTTTACATAAAGTTCATTATTTTCACAGGATCACAATGTGTTAGAATTGAAAGGAACTTATCATTTTAGCTTAGTCAGATCTTTCACCTTTGGAGGTGTTAATTTCTAACTATCCATCAGATTTTTGTTTGATGCTTTTAGTGAAAAAGATCTTATTTGCCTCATAAAGCAACATATTTTCTTTTTGGATGGCTGTTGTGATAAGGATCTTTTTCCATTTCACTGAACTAGTCTCTATCATTTTTTCTTCCATCCGTTAGTCCTAATTCTGCTCTCGGGCACACCACCAAATAAATTGGCTCCCTCATATATTACAACCTTTCAAAGAAAGTACTATTTATGATGTATAAATGTCAAATAGTATCTTCTCTTCCATCCACAGACAATATCATTGTCCATAATGTCATGATAGTTATAATAATTTCCCAAGTCTACTGTGGAAAAACTGAGTAGAGACCAGGGTTTGTTCAGTTCATTTATTGAGTTCCTCCTATGTGCAGGGATTTGGCAGGGCAGTCAAGAAGCTTAGATAAGGTGAGACCCTGTCCTGTGATACAGTCATATATTATTGTAACATCTTCATAAATGTGCTTTTAATCAATTTGTTACTTCTCTTTATCCTTTTTAGTTCTTTTAATTTGAAATTACACTCTGACATTAAAATGCTACTCCTATTTTTTTGTTATTTACATTTGCCTTTTAATATCTCTTTGCCCTACCCTTACTTTCAGTCTTTCCTCTTTAAGTGTATTCCTTGTAAATAGCATCCCAATGGGATTTGAGCTAAAGAAAAAAAAATACTCCATCTCACATCTGGCTTAAGTTTATGTAACCTTGACATAAAGTTTAGACATAAAATCCTAACATAGAGTTTATTTTGCTTTATCATGAAGTTTGCTATGAAGAAATCCCTTGATGTTTTTGTGTCATTTATATTTATGTTTATGTTAAATTTTATGTTTACTATGTATAGAGCTTTGTTATTTCTTCTTGTCCTTTTTTCCTCTCATTGGTTTGATCCAGATACTAATTCTTTCATTTTACCCCTTTATTATTTTGGAAGTTATACTATAGTATCACCCTCATACTTTCCTTCCAGTTTCTGATACAAATATTCATTTCTCCACTATTAGATTTTACAAAGATGCTAACTGTCCCTCCTACAAGGCATTACTTCTGTTTACCCCCTGAACCAGTGAGACTTTTAAAATACTTTTACTTCCTCCATCTCCTCCTACCCACCCTTCAACTTTTAGGTAGTATTGCTGCAATCATGCTGTTAATTCTAAGCCATTATTAAGTTTTGTTTTGCAGTATGTCTCTACATCTTATAGGGAAATTCATATATAGTACATATAATTTTTCAGTTTCTTTGATCATTATATATTTAGCTTTAGCTATATATATAGCTACATAAAGGTGTGTGTTTCACTAGTGTTTCTTCTCTTCCCCTATCTTAAAATCTGATTCATTTTGCCAGAACATTACATATTATTCTCTAAATGTTTGCATTTTCACAAATATTCTTATATTCTGATTGGTGAATGCTGGCTGGATGGATGGATGGAGGATGTATGTTGATGTTACTCTACTCTTTTAAAATTTTTTGTATTGTAGATAAGAAGTCCAATATTCTTTTTTCTTAGTAAGTCTGATCTTACTGACAGCTTGCACGGTTTCTCTTTATCCTTGAAATTACAAAAATTAACCAGGACAGTCTCAGATAGATAGATAGATAGATAGATAGATAGATAGATAGATATAAAGTCCAGCCATTGTAAATATAATGAGAACAGTTTGTGAGATGTGGATGTAACCTGACAGCCAAGAAAAGTGGACTGGAATGCACATCCATGAACAATGACGACTTTGCTGTCCTGATCAGTGGGGGTGGTAGTACTGTTGAGTGAGCATGTATACTGTGTGGCCATTGCATTCAAAATAACTGAGCAAGTAGAGCAATAAATTTCAAGTCAAATTTTACATTAAGCGTAAACATTCCTCCATGGAAGCTATACAGATGATTTAGAAGGCCACGGCTTTGGGAGACTGGTGATCGGCAGCTTCATCATGACAGTGCAGCTGCTCGTGTATCACATCTCATGCAGAGTTATTTTTTTGTGAAACATCAAATCACCCAGGTGCCCCATATTTGGCACCCTGTGACTTATGGCTTTTCCCAAAACTAAAATCACCATTGAAAGGGAAGAGATTTCAAGCCATCAATGAAATTCAGGAAAATAAGATGGGGCAGCTGATGGCTACTGGGAGAACTGTGTGAGGTCCCAAGGTGCCTACTTTGAAGGGGACTGTGGCATCATTGTCCTCTGTGCAATGTTTCTTGTGTCTTGCATCCTATTCAATAAATGTCTGTTTTTCATATTGCATAGCTGGATACTTTCTGGATATACATATATATGCAACCTTGCCTGGAATTCAGTAAACTCTTCAATCTCCAAGTCCAGATATTTTCAATTAAGTAAAGTCTTTTTTTGTTTCCCCTTCCATCAATTCCTTTTAATCTTTATGGAATTCCTAATGATAACATGTCAGTCTCTTGCTCTGTTCTTCAAGTCCTTATTTCCTTCATGACTTCCATCATTTTATATTTTTGTATATTCCTCTGAGATATTTCTACCATTTGGTATTATAGGTCGTTGAGTTTTCAATAGGTATATATTCACCTTCATCTACTAAAGTTTAAATTTTGAAAATTATGTTTTTTGTCCCAGAACATCCTTTTAATGAATCTCCATTAGGGTTTTAATTATTTTTTGTTGTTAAAATTAGAAGGGGATAGAGGGGAGTAAAAAGGAGATGGATATAATACAACAACAATAAAATTAAATTTAAAAAAATGAACATTTTAAAAAAGTAAAGTAAATATTAAAAAATTTCCCCCAGCAGGTTTAACTATTAGCTATTCTAAATATTATGCTTATTATTCCTTCTACCATCTTATATCAGCATCTTAAATTCTGACATTTTCCTTGCCCACTGAGAGCTCTGTTTGCCCTCTGCCCTCAGAAAGCTAGCTGCTAGGTCCTGATGGGAGCAGAGCTATAGGAGAAAAAAGGACCACAAGTAGTGGAAGGCATGAAAGTCACAACTCCTGAACTAGCAGACACCAATGGCAAGCTGCAGTCTTCTGTTGAAATACAAAAAAATAAGATTAAAATTTTAAAAGTTTCCTGGACATTCAGTGTAAAGGTTTGGGCTTTCCTAGCCTTTCAGAATGGGCAACCTTAGTATTTTTTAGGTAGACATCTTGATCAGCTTGAAAATGAAATCTTTTTTTTTTTTTTTTTCTTCTTTTTTTTTTTTTTAATTTTATTGTTGTTGTATTACATCCATCCCCTTTTTGCTCCCCTCTGTCCCCCCACCCACCCACCCATTCCCCCCAAATTCAATCCCACCTGTTGTCCATGTCCATGGTTCCTTTATACTAGGTTCTTGTCTAAGCTGCTCCCCATCTTTGCCTCTACCTCTCCCTCCCCCCTACCCCGTTCCCCTGACCACTGAAGGCCTATTCCTTGTATTCATATACTTGG
>PVIW01008546.1:0-60167 GCA_004026585.1 Noctilio leporinus
AAGGGGGCGGGGTGGGGAAGTTGGGAAGGAAAGGAAGGAGGGGAGCAGAGATGGAGGAAGGAAAGGAAAGGAAGAGGGAAGAGAGGATGCTGAGGAGAAAAGAGAGAATCTAAGGGACTGGGAGTGAGTTGGTTATCAGCAAGAACTAAGCAGCTTTCTCCCTCTGTCACTTGCAGAGTCCCACAGCCCTTAGGAGAGGGTCCTGGCCCAGGTTAGGAGGAGGCCTCTGTCAAGGTGACTGGGCACATAGGGAGAGCCTGAACCCAGTGTCAACATGGGGTGGGTGCCATTGACCTAGGACTTTGGTTTGGCTGACTGGGATCTGTGATTTGGGAGCTAAAGCTGAGCTGTTGAACCATAGACTGCACCCTTCCCTTAAGCAGTGTTCAATCCTCACTTGTCTAATGTTCTTAAAGGACATCCATTTCAAGGAGGGATCAAGCCTAACCTGTCTGGGGCACTTTATGGAGTATGATTCTATACTCCCTGATTTACATACCCTAGAATTTACACTTTCTAAATGTGGTTCAATGATTTTTAGAGCTGTGCAACCATCCAGTTCTAGATTATGCTCCTCATCCCCAAAAGATCCCTTGTATCCATTGTAGTCACCCTTTATTATAGGCCAGACTCAGCCAACACTAATTTTTTCTTTCTATATATAGATTTACCTTTTTTTTGGGTGGTTCTTATAAACTGAATCTTACAATGTGTGGCCTCTGGCATCAGGCTTCTTTTACTGAACATCATGTTTCTGAGGTTCGTGTTGTGGCATGGATGCTTGTTTCTTTCTATTGCTGAATACTATTCCAGAGCCCTGGTTTCTTATCAAGAGAGGGAAAAATAGTTTCCGTCCTGTAGAAACCATTCATGCCTTCAAGAACTTAGCTGAAAGGGAAGCTGGCCTAGATGAAGTTTTATGCCTGGAAGATGGAAAGAACATCTCGAGAGTGACATGGAAAGCAAACACTGGATGGAAATGTTCGAAAAGATCTCAGTGGGAAGGAGTGATGAACAGAAACCAGTTTGTTAAATGTCAAAAAAAAAAAAAAAAATTATCTCCTTTGTTTTCAAATATCAATTGCATAAGTTGGTACTGCCAGACTGGATAACATCTCAGGGGTAGCTGTAATACAACAGAAGAACCCTGAATTTGGAGAGAAGGCCTTAAGGTTACACATCAAGACAAACCCCAGACCAAATGTGAGAATCCTCAGCTGTGGATACATCAGGAGCTTTTCAGTCCTCCAGATGATTCCAATGGACAACCAAGATCAAAGTCAAGGGTGACTGCACTATAAGGCTACTGAGCTCTCAAAGTAAAGACCTGACTATACAAGGAGAGAGGGTCACATGTCCTCCTTTCCAGGGAGTGGAATCCTGCTCTGCCCCGAATTGCCCCACACAGACCTCTTCTCTTGGAAGGCCACCCAGAAAGGTGTTGCTATTGTCTTCTTGTCCTCCCCAAAGCCCTAATGCTGACACCACAGAAGAGACCTGATGGAGACATAGACAAGGCCACTTGTCACAGGACTGAGAAGGCCAAGTCCTCCTGTTTTATTAAAGAAAAGCAATCACAAGTAAATTTAGAGCTATGCAACCACAGTTTGATATGTGGACTTTTAGACATTTTTTCTATTCATTTACTTCTATAGGTAAATGTACAAATAAATAGTTTTTGTTTTGTTCATAAACAAATGATATGATGCTTAAAGAATTTTTTGAAAACTTGCTGCTCAATATATTACTAAGATTATGCCATATCAGAACTCACAGTTTTGCTTCCTTTCTAAAACACCTGTTAAATTTCTCACTTAACCATTCCCCATGGATGAAAACCTAGTGTTCTCAATGGTGTTTGCTCTTAAAAATGTCATTTCTGTGAGCTTCCTTGTACATATACTTTTGTGCACATGTCAATTTTCTTTAATAGGGTAGATTCTTAGAAGTGGAATGTCACAGTTCTGGTCTCTCCATCCAGCTTTATGTATGGGCCTGTTTCCATCCCTGCAGTGGTATAGTGGCTGTGACACATGGCTTCATTCTTGGTTATATTATGGTTTCTGTTGCTCCTGCGAGTAGGTTCTTTTTTCCCTTACATTTCTAATTGGTTGCATTAAGTGTTTAAGAAAACTATTGATTTTTTAAAAATATTTTATATATTATTTTTACAGAGAGGGGAAGGGAGAGAGGCAGAGAGACATCAATGTATGGTTGGCTTTCACCTCCAGCTATAGACCTGGCTTGCAACCTAGTTAGGTGCCCTGGCTGGGGAATTGAACCAGTGACCTTTGAGTTTGCAGGCCAGCACCTTATCCACTGTGCCACCAGCCAGGGTTGATTTTTTAACATTGTGATAAAATGCACGTAACAAAATTCACCATTTTAACCATTTTTAGGCAAGCAATTCTGAGGAATTAAGTACATTCACATTGTTATGCAACCATCACCACCATCCATTTCCAGACCCTTTTTCATCTTCCCAAACAGAAAATTTGTCTCCAATTAGCAATAACTCCACTTCCCTCAGCCCCTGGCAACCAGCATTCTACTTTGTGTCTTTATGAGTTCGACTACTCTATGAACTTCATACAATATTTGTCCTTTTGTGACTGGCTTCCTTTATATAGCATAATGTCTTCAAAGTTCACCCATGTTATAGCTTATATCAGTACTTTATTCTTTTTGTGGCTAAATAATATTCCAATGTATATATACAATAAACTTGAGCTGCTGTGATGGACAGGACTATGGCAGAGCTGACTTGCTGGTGGAATGAAAAGGAGGAAGAAGGAAATTGAGAGACCAGGCAATGCTTGGGAGAAAGATGAAAGAGAAAAGGAAGCAAACCTTGGCATGGGGACATTCAAGCCAGCCACCGGGGAGAAAGCAAACTCTACTGGGCTTCTAGGATATTTGCTGTAATCCCAGGCTACTGATGCTTTTGTATAACAAGTCTACTGGGGAGGGACAAAAAGGGTCACATTCTGTCTGCAGCTGGAGGACACCAGAAAGGTGCAGGGTAGGAGCTGAGGGCACCTGACTTCAGACCACCCCAAGGTTAAGGAGGTGGCAGTACCTCCATCTAAACTGACTAACGGTTTTGGGAATTGCAAGATGACAGGACTAAATACAACTTGAAAGACAAAAGGACTAGTCTGGTTTCTTTCTTTCTTTCTTTCTTTCTTTCTTTCTTTCTTTCTTTCTTTCTTTCTTTCTTTTTTAAAGTATATTTTATTGATTATGCTGTTACAGTTGTCCCAATTTCCTTTCCCTTTGCTCTCCTCCACCCAGGTCCCCCCTTCCCTCCTGCAAACCCACACCCCTTAGTTCATGTCCATGGGTCATGCATATAAGTTCCCTGATTTTACCCTTTCCTATATTATTCTTAACTTCCCTTTGTCTATCTTGTACCCACCAAATTGTTTCCTAATCCCTGCACCATTTCCCCCTTTCTTCCCCTCCCCCTCCCAGTTTATAACCCTCTAAATGATCCCCATACCTATGATTTTGTTCCTCTTCTGGTTGTTTGCTTAGTTTTTATATTTTTACATTCTGTTATTGATAGCTGTGAGTTTGTTGTTTTAATGTTCATAGTTTTTATCTTTTTCTTAAGGAAGTCCCTTCAACATTTCATATAATAATGGCTTGGTGGTGATGAACTTCTTTAGCTTTACCTTGTCTGGGAAGCACTTTATCTACCCTTCTATTCTGAATAATAGTTTTGCTGAATAGAGTAATCTAGGTTGTAGGTCCTTGCTTTCTATCATTTTGAATACGTCTTGCCAGTGCCTTCCTGCCTACACAGTTTCTTTTGAGAAATCAGTTGATAGTCTTATAGGCACCCCTTTGTAGGTAATGCTTCTTTTTTCTTGCTGGTTTTAAGATTTTCTCTTTCTCTTTCATTTTTGGCATTTTAATTATGATGTGTCTTGGTGTAGTTCTCCTTGGGTCTAGCTTGGTGGGGACTCTTTATGCTTCCTGGGTTTGTATGTCTATTTCCTTCACCAAATTTGGGAAGTTTTCCTTCATTATTTTTTCACACAAGTTTTCAATTTCTTGCTCTCTCTCTTCTTCTTCTAGCACCCCTATGATTCAGATGTTGGCACCTTTAAAGTTGCCCCAGAGATTCCTAAGCCTCTTCTCATTTTTTTCAATTCTTGTTTCCTCCTTCTATGTTAGTTGACTATTTCCTTCTCATGTTCCAAATCATTGCATTGAACCCTGGTTTCCTTCCCTTCACCATTGGATTCATCTGGATTTTCTTTCATTTTACTTAGCATAGCCTTCACTTCTTCCCTTTTGCATTTGCCATATTCAAGCATATCTGTCAAGTCTGTGAGCATCTTTTTTTTTTTTTTTTAATTTTATTGTTGTTGTATTACATCCATCCCCTTTTTGCTGTGAGCATCTTTATCATCAGCATTTTGAACTCTGCATCTGTTAGGCTGATCATCTCCTCGGCTGCTAAGTTGGCTATCTTCTCATCACTTAGTTCTCCCACGGTAACCTTGATCTGTTTCCTGTTTTGGACCATACTTCTCTGTCTCCTCAATTTGACAGACTCCTGTATTTGCCCTGTGTCTTAGGTAGAGCTTGTTACACCTGTTTTGTTGTAAGGAGCAGAGTCTTAGGTATTTGTCAGTATGGGCAACCCATTTCACTACAATGAGGCACTGTATGTGGGAAAGGGGTCTGACAGGGAACAATGCTGCTTACTCAGCACTCATCCCCTTTTCCAGGCACTTCTCTACTTCCTTTATGGGACTGGCATCTCTCTAGTTATTGCCTTGGCTGTGGTTCCCAGAGTGAGTGGTTCTGTGGACATTCCAGGACCATTGGAGCCTCTAAATAAATAGGCTCTGCTCAGAGGTTGGCAGTTTCTTTCTCCACCCCAACCCCACTGGTTTTTATAGTCAGAAGCAATGTGGCTTTATCTCCTCCCCCTTCCCTGCCCCAGTTCCAGAACTGTGAGCCTTATAATTTGGTCTGGTGCCAGGAGTGCTCTCCAAGTGCCCCTACTTTTTTTTTTTTTTTTTTTAATGTGTGACTATGATTCCTGCTGGCCAACCATAGCTGCCATTCTGCTGCAGCTGCCAAATTGAGACCTCTCTGTCCCAGCTCCATCCCTCCTACCTGTCTGGATGAGTATTTCTTCTTTATATCTTTGTTGGACTTCTGTGCAGCTCAATTTTCTGGAATTTCTGATTGTCTCTAGTTTTGAGGTAGATGTATTTCTTCCTAATTGTGAAGGGATATGTAGTGTGTCTACCTACACTTCCATCTTTGCCAGCAGTTCTAGTTTGGTTTCTTAATTGAGTAGATGTGGATTCTTCAAAGTACTTATGACTAGAACTCAGAGGGTTCATGGACTTAAATGGGAAAATTTTACATCAGTTTTTTTTTTTTTTTTTTTTTTCCATTGAGGTGGAGGAGATGAATTGGGTATATTCTGTAGGGGAAAGTCCATTCTAATCTTCCTAGGGTCCTTTCTGGAACTTTTTCTTGGAAAAATTTACATCTCTATTTTCACTAACCTTTAACTAAAATCAAGCATTTCCTTCTATTAGGAACATAGGAAATGACCACTTAGGTTTAACCAAGAAAAATAATAGAGATTCACATATCACACTTCAGTTATTGCTAATAGAACATTGCTTAAACTTGTTGCTACTTTGAAATCATGTGGTCATAGACCTGTGGGTATCAGAAAGAGTATAGTAGTGCTAAACCCTAAGCACCAGACTGAAGGCAGGCTAGAGGTGTCCAATTGGGCCTTTAATTTTGCCTTTCAATCCAGTGCATTATCTGCGCCAGACACTGGTTGCCCCTATGGCAGAGACATAAGGCCTGGAGGAACTCAGGGGCTGGGGAAGCAGACAGCTGAATCAGACACACAACTGCAATGCAGTGTGATTCATGCCATGAGAACACAAAATATGGGTTGGTGTGGTCAGACTGGGTTTCTCAAGGGAAGTGACATTTGAACTGACTTTTTCAGGATATATTAAGAAGTGTGCACAAGGACATAAAACTTCTTTTACCAGAAAAGTCCCTCACCAAGCATGTGTATATCTCAGCTTAGAGTACAGAGGAGCAAAAAGAAATTTCCCCTGTCTATGGGGCTGAAACATGAAACCACCCAGAAACCCTTGGCTGAAGGTGGCTGGAAATTCTAAGTTCCTCAAGACCTACTGGACATTTTCACAGGAAGCACAGCTAGGAGCAACTATATCTGTTTTCTCTTCTCTGCATTGAAATGGAGGTTCCATGAGCTCACAGGTTGTCTTCTGTTCCATTTGCTAATGAATCCCAAGCACCTGTGTCTGGCATAGATCTGTCCCTGCATGTATTTGTTGAGTAGGTGAATAAATCCAGCCACATCCTTCCATAGCTGATGGGGGCAATTGGATAGGCAGGCCATGACTCTGACTCTCTGTGGCATTTATGTCTCCAAATCATCATGGTGCCCCACACTCTAGATGACCTTGGAAAAGCCCCACTGAAACCCCATGGGTAAAAAACTGATTTACAACATCAATCAAATGATGTGCCCAATACCCGGACTGCTCAGGTATGCATCATCTCTTCCCTCTCCCAGGACTGCAGTGCTGTTTCAGGGGTCTCATGGGTCCTAATGGGTATCTCAACTGCCTAGATTAGGGATCCCTTTCCTCCAAGCGTGTTCCAAGCTAGAAGGATGAGTCCCAGGTTAGTGGGGGGCAGAGGGCTGGGAGCATTCTCACCAGAACCTCCATCTGAGCTCACAGTGGGTGGGGAAGGTTACCTCCTCATAGGGCCCAACATAGGCTTGTCCCTGATTGAAAAAGGGGAAAACAGAGCATTTCTACATCATCTCTGTTCCCTCCAAGGATCCTATGAGCTGAATTGTGTGCCCTGCCCCCTGCCCCATTCATCTGTTTAAATTCTAACCTTTAGCACCTCAGAACATGACTTTATTGGAAGATAGAATCTCTAAAGACATGATTAAATTGAGATCATTAGGATGGGACCTAACCCAACTTGACTGGTGACCTTGTAAGAAGAGGATATTGGGGCATAGACACTCACAGAGGTGAGATCTTGTGACGACAGAGTGAAGATGGCTATCTACCAGCTGAGAGAGAGAGAGGCCTTGGAGGAAACCAACCTTGCTGATGCCTTGATTTCAGATTTCTAACCTCCAGAGCTGTGAGAAAACAAATTTAAGTCCTCCAATCTGTGGTACTTAAAAAAAAAAAAAAAAATAGCCCCGAGAAACTAATACAAACTATCATACTTCATGAGTTTATTTAGTGGGCTACCAGAGATAGCACCCTCACTTTCTGTCAACACCTAGGAGGAATAAACAAAAATGCCCTTTAGAGACTCAGGTCAGAAAGGCTTTGTGACATAAGGATGGGTTATTCAGTTGTTTGGTGACCTTATTGCCTACCCAATAAGAAAAACAAGGTTTTAGAGCTTGAATTTCCCAGAAGCACAAATTACTCCTTGCTCATATCAGAAGACCCACACATGACGTAGTCAGCTGATTTTGCTAACATAGATATCACATACAGAGAAGGGGTCATAGGCCAAGTCAGATTAAATGGTTAATGTCTACAAGGAGGTTAGTGATTTAAATATTGAAAAAAAAAAAATTCATGCCATTCCTTAGCCTTTACCAGAATCATTAGAAATGTATGACTTTATAGCACAGTGAATAATAAAAGTAAGTGCATATTTGAAGTTCATACAGCACTTAGCAGACAGTGTTGAAATTTCAAATGCCTTTCCTTGATTACCTACAGATGCCACAGAAGACTCTGGAAATATTGTCCATCCCATATCTCATGGCCCCATCTCTTCTGCTCACTGTGCTTCAAGTTGCCGCACAAATAACAGTCTCCCGTTGGGCCCCACTTCAGCAAAACTGAACCCCCTCTCCCTCCTAAGAAAGCCAGGTCATTTTGTACCAAATCTGTATGAAATCCTTCCAGGGTTATGTCATGCCCTACCATCCACACTGCCTGATGTTAGTGAATTCACTGGCAGCTTATAGGATGGGAGGTGCAGGTTTTGCTGTTACCAGACCCCGTTACTTTGCTCTCTTGGCTTTGGTTTCTCCTTATAAGGTTAGAATAAGAATAATAGTCCCTTCCTGCGGCCTTTGTGAAGATTAGGGGAGTAATATATATGGACTTGTTTGGGATCTAGTAAATCCTAAGTGCCTGTCCCTTTCTTCTGAATGCCTCCCTTGATGGCAGCTGTATGGCTTCTCCTTGGCACCCCCATATCCCCCAGCATAATGATGGGCACACACTGAGATTGCAGTTAAATATAGATGAATTGATTTCCTGGTATCATTGCCATTCCACTTGTCACTCACCTGTGTCAGCTCAGCTGGGACTGCCTTTGTGAATTTTAAAACTATTTTTCTGATAACTAGATATATTTGCAAAACTTGTTGTGTACCATTGCATGCAGGTGAATGCTATATAGTTTATCATACCTAAAAAAGTTATTAAAAGTTATATAGAACATACATACAAAGTTTCATTTCAACATATTACATATAGATAAATTATATTGAAGTTTAGATTGTTTCATTTTCTTATTCAATTACAAAAATAAATAGCCTGTGACATGGGATAGCTTTTGTATAAAATTGCCAGTCAACAAACAGTGTGTTAAGCTAGGGAGATAATTTGGAAAAATTTCTCTGGGTTTCTTGACATTCTGTGGTCTGTTGTTTAAATGTTGAAATATAGTAATGGTTTCATTTTGGTTAAAGAGAAACTAACTGCAGGGCCCTCAAGCTGATCCTTTCCCCAGATCAAGGTTTTACAAAGGCAGTCTGAGAGCTGACACCCCTGTACCTCTCAGCTATCTAACGGCTGGTAATTTCTTATTTTACCAGTCAACCAGTATGCCCAGATAGGGCTTAAGTGAGCCTTAAAAGCTGGGCAAATTAATTTGATCCAAAGCATTTTTAGGAAGTAGGAAGACAAGGATTATTTTGCTCTGGTATGACATTTTCAGAGTTTAGCAGGGCTACTGCAAGTCTCTTTTGATTTGGGGCAGTGTCCACAATTTCACACCAGAAGTAACTATAGAACCATAGTTTTGGTGGGTGATTCTCATCTAGGCTTGGCCCCACATGGCAGCCACCTGAGTCCCGAACTCTTCCCTTGAAAACTGTGCCCCTCCGCATCTAAGCATCTGAGCCCAACTACCCTTCAGATGCATTAGAGGTATGTAAGTGTATGTTTGTTTACGTGTGTTGTACGTGTGTAAGTGTGTGTGTGCGTATAACAAGACAAAAAGGAGGAAGCAAAAAAAAAAAAAAAAGGAGGAAGCACTTGAAGTACAGTCTTACACAATTTGTTCTTGGCTACGTCTAACTTTTTAAACTTTTTTTTTTTTTTTTTAAGATGATTTCTTTTTAAAGAGAGGTGACAGACGGGAAAAAGAGGGAGAGAATCATCAATGCGTGGTTGCCTCTCACACCCCTTCCAACTGGTAACCTGGCCTGTAATCCAGGCATGTGCCTTGACTGGGAATTAAACCAATGATCCTTTGATTCACAGGCTGGAGCTTAATCCAGTGAACAACACCAACCAGGGCTAAACTATTTTGATCATGAAAAGATCTGCTCCTCTGTACAATTTTTCTTCACTCTAAAATATTCCTAGATTATATACACATGTGTGCACACACACACAGCCACACTCACGGCCCTGAGAGTAAGCAAACTGAGGAAAAGCTCTAAAATATACTAATTTGAACTAACACCTCTGCCCCCTTGTGGTTGAAAGACAGAGTGACTGGTCCATGGTACTGGAAATGATTCTTCCAGGTTATTTCTATTACTATTATTATGATTATTGTTGTTGTTACCACAACACTTTCTAGTAGCTGTTATTATTCATGAGGACACTGTTAGACAAATAGCCTGGCACTATGCTAAGTAAGTACTTCACACACTTTATTTCACAAAAGGTTTATAGCAACCTTCTAATGTAACTATTGTTAGCACTGCCATTTATAGGGCACAGAAGTCACAGTTCAGAGAGGTTGAGTAACTTGCTCAGAGTTACAACTCATAGGAAATGAGTCTAGGACTTAATCCCAGGCCTAACCCCTGCTTTTAACAGCTGACAATTAGAGTAGTGTTTCTCAATGTGGGCTACATGCAGACCTCTTTAAAAGAAAATACTTTCTTATGAACCAAAGAAAACTGAAACTCCTTTTGAGAAACTGCATTAGAAGTAAAACAACACTGTAACCACAGGTGATCCCCAGGTACCTCACAGCCACCCATACGGCTAAAGGCTCACCTGCAAGGGACTTCCCTAGAAGGCATCCACTGAAATGAAAACATAACTAAATTTAATTCCCAAGGGACATGTGGGCAAGGCACTGCCTTCCTCCATCACTTCTGTCAACCACTTTTAATAGCACTCAGTCTTTAACATGGTACTGCAGGATGGCATAGGGAGGACACTTTGCATGGAAAATCCTGCTTTTCTTAGTCCCCTGCTTATGGGGAGGAGATTGAAGACTGTTGAGACAGAGACAATGAAACAAAGAGGCAAAGAGGAGACTTTAATAGCATTGTAACTCATTCAAGTTGTGCTGTTGCCAAGTAGATTAATATTAGCAAGAGAAGAGTTTGCTAGTCAGCAACTCTCCACTCTGAGACATCTGAAGATCTGAAGGTCTTTAAATAGAAGCAGCCTATCCAAGAGCGCACTGGCCCTTCCCAATGCTTCTTTGTGCCAGCTACAAAACTACTAGCTGAACAAATAAGTGAATAAAAAATCAGTTGATATCTATACTTAGCATTTGAAAACATTACCAAAATTGTGTAGTTGTGTACCCATGGATTAGGAATCTCAAAGGGTGCAGAGGGTGCACACACACATCAAGTTGCTATGAGGTACCACCCAGTTCTTGTGTATCCTTGCAGAATATGTATTGTATGCATATATGCGGCAAGATGTGAGTGAATAATTGCTTTCTTTTCTTTCACGATATCTTAAAATTCATTTCATAATTTTTCAGGAATTATTTCATTCCTTTTGCTTTGGCAGTTGTCTAGTGTCTTGTTGTATAGATGCGCCATCAGTTTTTAAACCTACTCTCTTCATGACGATTCCCATTATTTCTAATCTTTTGAAAACAATGGAGCAGTTAATCACCTTTCACAAAAATAACTTCCAGGTGTGCAAGTATCTTCATAAGATCAAGAAGTGGATTCTCTGGCTGTGGTCAGGTGGCTCAGTTGGAGTGCCATCCTACCACCAAAAGGTTCTGGGTTCAATCTCTAGTTGGGGTCCTGGCTGGTAGCACAGTGGTTAAGGCGCCGGCCTGCGAACCCAAAGGTCGCAGGTTCGATTCCCCAGCCAGGGCACATAACCAGGTTGCAAACCAGGTCTCTAGTCAGGTCTGTGGCTGGAGGCAGGTGAAACGCAACCATACATTGATAACTCTCTCCCTTTCTGCCTCTCTCCCTTTCCCTCTTTCTAAAGAGGATGAAATAAAATCTTTAAAAAATATAAAAAATAAAATAAAATAAAAATAGGTGTGCTACTGCAAAAAAAAAAAAAAAAAAATCTCTAGTTGGGGCACTTACAGGAGGCAACCCAGTGATGTTTCATTGCCTCTCGCTTTCTCTCACACTCTCTCTCATGTTTCTTCTCTCCCTGAAATCAATAAACATGTTTTTGAGTGAGGAATTTTTTTTTTGAGTGGATACTCTTGGTCAAAAGATAAATGTTTGAGAGGAAAGATGGTGATGGAGTAGAGTGCAGTGCTGATGGTGTTCTCCAGTACCAGAGCAGCTGGAGGATAGGATAGGGAGCACGAGATGTCTACAGGTCCCTAAGAATTGGAGCGGTAGCATCTGGAGTCAGGGGAGCACGGCCCAGAGGCAGCAGAGACATATGGGAGAGCAGGTAAGAAAGTTCCGAGCCAGCCAGCTGGCTGAGGTCGGCTCTACCCAGAGAGGCGGCTGTAACTGAAGACAGCTCCAGGCTTCCTGGAGACTAGAAATCTGAGCAGTGGAATGTGGGTAGTGAGGGAAAATGCTGGAGGGAATGGGGAATTGCACTCCTGCAGGGGAGGGACTGTGTGAGAGCCTCGCTCCAGAGACTGAGAAAGTGGAAGCTCCTCACTGGGCCAGAGGAAGAGGAGAAGAGAACTGCGGGAAGCAGGAGCCAGGGAGTGGGGAAGTGCACTGGCTGGATAATGGTGCTGCTGTGCCACCAAGGAAAGAGCAGCTCGAAGCCCCTGCGAGGGGGTAGGCCCAGCCCCGAGCACCCACACTAGGCCCCCAGGCTCCCACGGAAACTCCAAACTGTGAGCTAGGAACTTGCAGCTGGTCCAACTGGCACGCCCATTGCAGGCGACAAAGGCTGTGCAGCCGATGCTCTGGGAAGCTGGGCACACATCACAGAGGCATCAGTGAAAAACTCCTCAAAGAGCTGGACTGCTTGAAGGGTTAGCCTTCGCCCAGGGGAGCCAGGCACTGTTAGTGGACAGGGGTTGCTACCTCTGGGAGCTACGGGGGCAGGGCCAGTCATCACAGGAGCCAGTGAGGTTGCAGGCCACCCTGCATTGGAGCCAGGTGCCCATCACAGACAAGAATCTCCTCCAGGAGCTGGAGGGGGAGGAGCAGCTATAGACACCACAGAAGCACCCTGCTGGTCTTCACATGGAAACAGTGAGAAAAGGGAGGGCCCCAAAACACCAGCAGCACTGAAACCCAGCTAGGCTACTGGAGGCCCAGACTACCTGGGGGCTGACACTCAGAATCAGCCCTGACTGTGACAACTATAGGCCCTGCCACTCCAAGACCACACAGCTAGACTGTAGACTGCAGAGACCTGACCAAGAAAAAGATGCACACTCAGAAAATGGATTGCTGTTCATCTCAAGCACCTGAGTTACACTGAGAGCTACATGAACTATTAATCCCTAACCTCAAAAACAGTGTATGAGAAATGGTAGAATGAGTGTCTCACAATCAGTCAACTGGAAGGAAAGGAGCAACATACACAACCAATCCAGAATACAACCAGACAGCCCAAGTTAACAACATAAAGGTCACCCCAAGAGCAACAAGTGGAGAAAATCTAGGAGACTACAACACTAAACTCCACAAATCTCCTAACTCAGAAGGATGCTCAACAAAGTCAAGGAAGCAAAGAAGATTAATCCAAGGAAAAACAAAATAAAACAAAAAACAAACAAACAAACAAACAAAAAAACCAAGCAACAACAGACAATAAAATGGGGGAAAAAGAATCAGTCCATCACCAAAAGGAAAGGAAGAATCCCCAGAAAGATCACCAAATGAAACAGAGGTACACAACATATCAGATTCAAAAGAATGATGATAGAGAAGTTCAATGAGCTCAGCCAGCTCAAAGAAAACTAGAAACAACTCCAGGAAAGTTAGAAGGAACTTACTGAGAGCTACACCAGCATCAAAAAGGACTTAGAAACTATCAGTAAGAGCCAGGAGGAAATGAAGAATACAATTTCTGAATTGAAGAATACAGTAGAAGGAATCAACAGTAGGCTAGAGGAAGCAGAGGACCGGATCAGCAAGTTGGAGGACAACACAGACAAATACTCCAAGACAGCACAAGAGAATGAAAAAAGGCTGAACAAGAATGAAGAGGTTTTAAGAGAGCTGCAGGACAACATGAAATGTAGTAACACCTGTATCATAGGGATACCAGAAAGAGAAGATAAACAAGGAATGGAAAACCTGTTCAAAAAAAATAATGATCGAAAATTTGCCTAACATGATGAGTGAAAACATTAATCCAGTTCAGGAAGCACAGAGGGTCCCAGTGAAGATCAACCCAACAGACCAACTCCAAGGCACATTATAATTAAAATGGCGAATTTCAAAGACAAAGAGAGAATCCTAAAAGCATCAAGAGAGAAATGACAAATAACATATAAGGGGGTTCCAATAAGGCTATCAAATGATTATTCAACAGAAACAATTCAAGACAGAATGGAATGGCAGAAAGTATTTCAAGTAATGGGAAACAAAGGCCTGCAACCAAGAACACGCTACCCAGCAAGGCTCTCCTTAAAGATGGAAGGAGGAATAAGGAGTTTCCCAGTCAAAAGAAAACTAAAAGAATACATCTCTACCAAATCAGCATTGCAAGAAATGCTGAAGGGTCTGCTTTAAAAATGAAAAAAAAAAAAAACAAAAACAGAGAGGGACAGGCAGAAACACAGGTACAAAGTGGGAAAATGGCAATGAATAAGTATCAATCAATAATAACCTTAAAAATAAACAGATTAAATGTGCCAAATCAAAAGACATAGGGTAGCTAAATGGATAACAAAACATGACCCACATATATGCTGTCTTCAGGAGACCCACCTCAGAACAAAAGATGGACACAGATTGAAAGTGAAGGGATGGAAAAATATATATCGAGCAAATGGACATGAAAAAAGGCTGGAGTAGCGATACTTATTTCAAACAATATAGATTTTACGATAAAGGCCATAAAAGAGATAAAGAAGGACATTTCACAATACTTAAGGGAACAATCCATCAAGAAGAAATAACTCTGGTAAACATATACACACCCAATGTAGGAGCTCTGAAATATATAAGAAAAATCTTGGAGGACTTCAAGAAGGATATTGACAACAGCACACTAATAGTAGGGGATTTTAATACACCACTGTCAACAATGGACAGATCTTCCAAACAAAAATTCACCAAAGATGTTGTGGCATCGAACAACACTCTAGAGGAAATGGACCTAACTAATATATACAGTCTTTTACCCTAAAGAAGCAAAAATACACATTCTTTTCAAATGCACATGGGTCATTCTCTAAGATAGACCACATGGTAGGTCACAAGACAAGCCTCCACAAATACAGGAAAATTGAAATCACACCAAGCATCTCGGATCACAATGGCTTAAAACTAGAAACCAATCTCAAGGGAAAAACCAAAAATACTCTAACTCATGAATAAAAGCATAAATAACATGCTTTTAAGTAATGAATGGGTTAACAATGAGATCAAAGATGAAATTAAAAAGTTCCTCGAAACAAATAACAATGAACACACAACAGCCCCAAAACCTATGGGACACAGCAAAGGCAGTCCTCAGAGGGAGATTTATAGCAATACAGGCCTACCTAAAAAGGTCACAGGAAGTTTATAAAAACAACCTAATCATGAAGTTGCAAGAACTAGAGGAGCAACAACAAACAAAGCCCAGAGCAAGTAGAAGGAAGGAAATCATCAAGAACAGAACAGAACTAAATAACTTAGATATTCAAACTACAATTCAAAGAATCAACAAGTCCATGAGCTGATTCTTTGAAAAAATAAACAAAATTGACAAGCCATTATTCAGAGTCATCAAGAAAAAGAGAGAGAGGACCCAATAAACAGAATCAGAACTGACAGAGGAGAAATCACAACTGATACTTCAGAAATACAAAGGATTGTAAGAAATTATTACAAACAACTATATGACAAAAAATATGACAACCTGGGTGAAATGGACACATTTCTGCGAATGTATAATCTACCAAAACAGAATCAAGAAGAAGCAGAAAGCTTGAATAGGCCAATAAGAACTAGTGAAATTGAAGAAGTCATCCAAAATCTCCTAAAACACAAGAGCCCCGGACAGGATGGATACACAGGTGAATTTTGCCAAACATTTAAAGAAGTAACTCCTATCTTTCTTAACCTATTCCAAAACAACCTATTCCAACAAGAGGGAAGACTCCCAAACTCTTTCTATGAGGCCAATATTATTCTAATCCCAAAACCAGGACAAGACACAACTAAGAAAGAAAACTATAGGCCAATATCTCTGATGAACATAGATGCTAAGATTCTCAACAAAATATTGGCCAACTGTATTCAGCAGTATATTACAGAGATCATATACCATGATCAAGTGGGTTTCATCCCAGAGATGCAAGGATGGTACAACATTTGTAAGTCAATGAGTGTAATACACCACATCAACAAATTGAAAGACAAAAACTATACGATCATATCAATAAATGCTGAAAAACATTTGATAAAGTATAGCAAACATTTATGATAAAAACCCTCAGCAAAATGGGAATAGAGGGAGCAAACCTCAACATCATAAAGGCCATATATGAGAAATCTGAAGCCAACATCATACTTAACAGACAAAAATTAAAAGCTTTCCCCCTAAGATCAGGAATGAGTCAAGGCTGTCCACTTTCTCCACTTCTGTTCAACACTGTCTTGGAAGTTCTAGTCATAGCCATCAGAGAAGACAAAGGAATCAAAGGTCTCCAAATTGGAAAGGAGAAAGTCAAACTGTCATTATTTGCAGATGAAATGATAGTGTACATACAAAACCCAGCCTGGTGGCTGATCCTAGATTCATTGCTTTGCAACTGAGTCAGTCTTTCTCGCCCAGCAGCACCTGGGCCTGGTGACTGATTACGAAATCTCTGCCTTTCAGCTAGGTTAGTCAGTCAGCGCCACACAGTGGCATGTGAGCCTGATGGCTGATCATGGATTCACTGGTTCCCAATTGAGTTGGTCTGTCCCTTCCAGTGGCACCTGGGCTTGGGGGCTGGTCACAAACTCATTGGATTACAATCGAATCTTTCCATCTAGACCAGAGCCACCTGAGCTTGGTGGCTAATCACAGATTCCTTGGATTACAGTTGAACCTTGCTGACTAGCCCAGTGGCTCCTGAGCCTGGTGGCTGATCACAGATTCATTGATTTACATCTGAGCCTGTCCCACCAGGCTGCACCTGAGCTGGCAGCTGATCCATTGGATTACAATTGAATCTCTCTGTCTAGCCCAGCAGGGCCTGAGTTTGGTAGCTGATTCATTTATTTACAACTGAATTAGTCTGTCCCCAAAGCTGCATCTGAGCATGGTAGTGGATGACAGATCGATAGGATTAAAACTGAATCTATCCTTCCAGCTTAGCGGTTCCTTAGCCTGGCAGCTGATCACAGTCTGATTGGATTAAAACAAAACCTAAAAATGGGAAGAGAAAAACACAGTCCATCACTGAAAGGAAAGGAGGATCACTAAATGAAACAGAGTCAAGCAAACTATCAGATATGGAATTCAAAATAATGATGATAGAGAAGTTCAATGAGCTCAGCAAGGTCAAAGAAAACTACAAACAACTCCAGGGGAACTATAAAGAACTCCAGGGAAACTACAAGGAACTTATGGAGAACTACACCAGCATTAAAAAGGATATAGAAACTATCAATAAGAGCCAGGAGGAAATGAAGAATACAATTTCTGAATTGAATAATAAAGTAAAAAAATCAACAGCTGGCTAGAGGAAGCAGAGGATCAGATCAGCGAACTGGAGGACAACGTAGAAAAATATTCCAAGACAGTGCAACAGAATGAAAAAAGACTGAAAGAGAATGAAGATGTTTTAGGCCCTGGCTGGTAGCACAGTGGATAAGGTGCTGCCTGTGACCCCAAAGGTTGCTGGTTCGATTTCCCAGTCAAGGCAAATAACCAGGTTGCAAGCCAGGTCTCCAGCCAGGTCTGTAGCTGGAGGCAGGTGAAAGGCAACCCTACGCTGATATATCTCTCCCTCTCTGCCTCTCTCCCTTCCCTTCTCTCTCTAAAAATAATAAAAATTTTAAAATCTTTTTAAAATAATAAAGAAAGAAAGAAAAGAAAAGAAAACATGACCCACATATATGCTGTCTTCAAGAGATCCTCCTCAGAAGAAAAGATTGACACAGATTGAAAGTGAAGGGATGAATACAACAACAATAAAATTAAAAAAAAAAAAAAAAAGAAGAAGAAAGTGAAGGGATGGAAAAATACATATCAAGCAAAAGGACATGAAAAAAAAGGCTGGGGTAGTAATACTTATTTCAGACAAAATAGATTTTACAATGAAGACCATGAAGAAAAGAGACAAAGAAGGACATTTCATAATACTTAAGGGAACAATCCATCATGAAGCAAACTATATGATTTGTGTACATAGGCAATATATATTCTCATATTAGCATGTAAATTAGATGAGATTCTTTTCAAACAGCTAGTGGAAATATGCATTTCTAGTTATGAAGGCCCCCAAACCGGGGATGCTTGGGAAAGGGAATTAATGCTACAGTAAACTTTATTATTGAAATGTGAACATACCTAATCTCTACCTCAACAGACTCTTAAATAGTTCAGGGGTTAGTTTAGGACCACATAGGAAGTCAACCACATGTTCAAAAAATAGCTAGAATACCATTCTACAAAATTATTTAAATCCTAGGGATTTTTATTTTTTACCTCAACTTAGTAGACATAATAATTTCTACTCTGGGGACCAGCTGAGCACTGCAAGAGCCCTTATTTCTGAAAGCTTCAACTTGTAAAACATATGTAGAGGAAAAACAGAGGGTATTGAAAGAAGTAAGACCTATGCACAGCACCCCCCCAAAAAAAAAATCAATCTACAATTTAATATGGAAAACTCCAAAAAGAATAAGTTGTAGTTCCAGTATCTTAAAATAAAGTTGAGTTGTATTATTGGAAGGGGAGGGGGGACCAGACTTAAAAACCAAATTCATTTTTTATTATGGGTTTGGCATTGTCTCTAGGAAAACTTTCACAGAAGTGAGTTGTGCAATACACCATTTCTGTGATATAGTTCACAAAAATAGCATTCCAGAGTAAAATAAGTATTAAAGGAGAAAAAACTGCTTAATTTGCTACAATATATCTAAAATACTGTATCTAAAATACTATCATTTAACATGTAATAATTATGCAAGCTATTGGCATATTTTAAATTTTTGTATTAACTCTTCAAAATCCAATATGTACTTTAAAGATGTGTAAAAATATGCATGGGTGTAAATGTATTTTTGCATGTGTTTGGTAATATTGAAACTCATATTACTTAAAAGGGTAATTCTTTAAACAAATGAATTAATGTAGGCATTTTAAAATTAAAAACAAAAACATATATGCACTCAACATACAAGTGCCCAAACATATAAGGAAAATCTTGGAGGACTTCAAGAAGGATATGGATAGCAACACACTTAGAGTAGGGAATTTTTAATACCCCATTATCAACAATGGACAGATCTTCCAAACAAAAAAACACCAAGGATATTGTGGCATTGAAAAACACTCTAGAGGAAATGAACCTAACTGATATATATGGAACATTTCACCCCAAAGAAGCAAATACATATTCTTTTCAAAAGCTCATGGAACTTTCTCAAAGATAGACCACATAATAGGTCACAAGACAAGCCTCCACAAATACAGAAAAATTGAAATCATACCAAGTATCTTCTCAGATCACAATGGCTTGAAACTAGAAACCAACCTCAAAGGAAAAAAACAAAAAGACTCTAACTCTTGGAGACTGAATAACATGCTTTTAAGTAAGGAATGGGTTAACAATTAGATCAAATATGAAATCAAAAGATTTCTGGAAACAAATTCATAGCAATACAGGCCTACCTAAAAAGGTCAGAAGGGTCCTGGCTGGTAGCACAGTGGATAAGGTGCTGGCCTGCGAACCCAAAGGTCGCAGGTTCTATTCCCCAGTCAGGACACATAACCAGGTTGCAAGGCAGGTCTCCAGCCTGCTCTGTGGCTGGAGACAGGTGAAAGGCAACCATACATTAATGGTTAATGGTTAATGGTCTCCCTCTCTGCCTCTCTCCCTTCCCCTCTCTCTGGAAATAATAAAATAAAAAATGGAAAAAAATAAAATAAAAGGGTCAAAAGAAGCTTATACAGACAACCTAACAAGAAAGCTGCAAGAACTAGAGGAGCAACAACAAACAAAGCCCAGAGCAAGTACAAGGAAGGAAACAATCAACATCAAAGCAGAATTAAATAACAATTCAAAGAATCAATAAACCAGGATCTGGTTCTTTGAAAAAATAAACAAAATTGACAAGCCTTTAACCTAACTTAGAAAAAGAGAGAGAGGACCCAAATAAACAAAATCAGAACTGACAGAGGAGAAATCACAACTGATACTTCATAAATACAAAGGATTGTAAGAAATTACTACAAACAACTATATGACAAGAAATATGACAACCTGGGTGAAATGGACACATTTCTGGAAAGGTATAATCTACCAAAACTGAATCCAAAAGAAGCAGAAAGCCCGAATAGGCCAATAAGAACTAGTGAATTTGAAGAAGTCATCCAAAATCTCCTTAAGCACAAGAGCCCTGAACCAGATGGCCACACAGGTGAATTCCACCAAACATTTAGAGAAGAACTAACTCCTATCCTTCTCAATCTATTCCAAAACATCCAACAAAAGGGAAGACTCCCAAACTCTTTCTATGAGGCCAATATTATTCTCATCCCAAAATGAGGTCAAGACACAACTAAGAAAGAAAACTATAGGCCAATATCTCTGATGAACATAGATGTTAAGATTCTCAACAAAATATTCGCCAACCCAATCCAGCAATACATTAAAAAGATCATACACCATCATCAAATGGGTTTCATGCCAGGGATGCAAGGATGGCACAATATTCGCAAATCAATAAATGTAATACACCACATAAACAAAATGAAAGACATAAGCCATATGATCATACCAATAGATGCTGGAAAGCATTGGATAAAGTACAGCAACCATTTATGATAAAAACACTCAGCAAAGTGGGAATAGAGGGAGCATACCTCAACATAATAAAGGCCATATATAAGAAACCTGAAGCCAATATCATACTCAAAAGGCTAAAAACTTGCTCCTGATCATTCCCTCTAAGATCAGGAACAAGACAAGGCTATCCACTTTCTCCACTTCTGTTCAACATTGTTTTGGAAGTTCTAGCCATGGCTATCAGAGAAGAAAAAGGAATCAAAGGTATTCAAATTGGAAAAGAGGAAGTAAAACTGTAATTATTTGCAGATTACATGATAGTGTACATACAAAACCTGACAGACCACCAAAAACCTACTTGGCCTAATTAGCAAATTTAGGAAAAGAGCTGGATATAAAGTCAATATTCAGAAACCAAAAGCATTTTTGTATACCAATAATGAAACATCAGAGATAGAAGCTAGAAAACAAATCTCATTTACCATAGCAACAAGAAAAATAAAGTACTTAGGAATAAACTTAACCAAAGAGGTAAAAGACCTGTACTCAGAAAACTACAGAACATTGAAGAAAGAAATCAAGGAAGATACAAATCAATGGAAGCATATACCATGTTCATGGATGGGAAGTATTAACATCATTAAAATGTCCATACTACCCAAAGCAATCTATAGATTCAATGCAATCCCAATTAAAATACCGATAACATATTTCACAGAGATAGAAAAAAATACTTCAAAAATTTTATGGAGCCAAAAATGACCACAAATAGCCACCGCAATCTTGAGAAAGAAGAACAAGGTAGGAGGAATCACAATACTGGACATCAAACTATACTACAAGGCTACTGTAAACAAAACAGTCTGGTACTGGCATATGAAGACATATAGACCAATGGAACAGAATAAAGAGTCCAGAGTGGGAAAGAACATAAAATGGAGTAAAAACAGTTTCTTCAACAAGTGTTGTTGGGAGAACTGTACAGGGACATGCAAAAGACTAAATCTAGACCACCAACTTACACCATACACCAGAATAAACTCAAGATGGATAAAGGACTGAAACATAAGCAATGCTACCATAAAGGTCTTAGAGGAAAATATAGGCAGTAAAATTTTAAATATCCTATACAGAAATATGTTTACTGATACTTCTCCAAGGGCAAAGGAAATTAAAGAACAAATAAACAAATGAGACTATATGAAATTGAAAAGTTTCTGTTCAGCTAAAGAAAACACCAGCAAAATTAAAAGGGAACCAACTATATAAGATAACATATTTGCCAATGATACCTCAGGCAAGGGTTTGATATCCAAAATATATAAAGAACTTATGCAACTCAACACCAGAGAGACAGACAGCCCAATTAAAGAATGGACAAAGGCAAGAGTTACTGATTCAATTTCAGTCAGGGCACATACCCAGGTTGCAAGTCAGGTCTCCAGCCATGTCCCCAACTGGAGGCAGGTGAAAGGCAACCATACATTGATGTTACTTACTCTCTCTTCCTCTCCCCACCCCACCCTCTAAAAATAACAAATAAAATCTTAAAAAAAAAAAAAAAAAGGCCCTGGCTGGTGGTACAGTGGATAAGGCGCCTGCCTGTGAACCCAAAGGTTGCTGGTTCAATTCCCAGCCAGGGCAACATAACCAGGTTGCAAGCCAGGCCTTTAGCCAGATCTTTAGGTAGAGGCAGGTGAAAGGCAACCATACATTGATGTCTCTCTCCCTCTCTGCCTCTCTCTGAAAATAATAAATAAAATCTTTAAAAAAGAAAAAAGAAAAGAAAAGAAAAAGAAAGGACAAAGGACCTGAACAGACAACTCTCTGAGGACATCCAAAGGCATATGAAAGAATGCTCAACATCACTAGCCATCAGAGAGATGCAAAATAAAACCAAAATAAGATATCACCTCACAACTGTCAGAATGGCCATCATCAACAAATCAACAAACAACAAGTGTTGGCAAGGATGTGGGGCAAAGTGAACCCTGGTGCACTGTGGTTGGAATGCAGGCTGGTGCAGCCACTATGGAAAATAGTATGGAGTTTCCTTAAAAACTGAAAATGGAACTGCCTTTTGATCCAGCAATTCCACTACTAGGACTATACCTGAAGAACCCTGAAACACTAATTCAGAAGAACCTATGTACCCCTATGTTCATAGCAGTGCTCTTTACAATAACCAAGTGCTGGAAACAGCCTAAGTGCCCATCAGTGGATGATTGGATCAAAAAATTTTTGGTACATTTACACAATGGAATACTACATAGCAGAAAAAAGAAGGAACTCCTACCCTTTGCAACAACATGGATGGAACTGGAAAATATTATGCTTAGTGAAATAAGCCAGTCAATGAAAAACAAATACCATATGATCTCACCCATTACAGGGCAATAATGAACAAAACAAACAAACAAGCAAAACAGAACCAGATATACGAATACAATTAATAGACCTTCAGTGGGCAGAGGGGAGGGGTGGGGAGAGCAGGGAGGAGGAGGCAAAGAAGGGGAGCTGTTTAGTCAAGGAACTAGTATGGAAGAACCGTGGACATGGACAAAAGTGGGACTGACTCTGGTGGGGAATGGGTGGTTGGGGAAGTTGGGGGAGGAGAAATGGGATGGATGTAATACAACAATAAAATTAAGTTAAAAAAATAATAATTAGACCCAAAGCTAGATCTTTATATTTAATGTGGTAATAACATCAATTTTTAAACTAACTTGGCATTCTCATATCTCATACTTGTAATAAAATATAATCATTTCCTTTATTATTATCTTTATCTTATTTCATGCATTTAAAAGCATTATTCTGTGGAGTCCATGGGCTTCACCAGAATGCCAAAGGACTGCATGGCCCTATCAAGTTTTGCCTTAGCTGCAGTATTCAAATATAACCAGGAGAGGGAACTAAAGCACCTGTGCAAAATTATAAATGTGTATTTTACTGTATTTTCTCTCATTGGAGAAACAGAAATGTCCTTTAAACTCATATGTTAATTTTATAGTATTATGCATGCAGTGTAATCAGAATATGGAAGTACTTGCAGCCTGCCATCCTATTTATTTGCTAACTCTTAAAATTTTCATACCATTTTTTAAATGTTTAACAATTGGCACTGTTACTTTTAAACTGCATCCTTAGTTAGAAATACTTTGTAATTTAAATGTCCTCTGTAAAAGTATAAAATAAACACAAAATGGAAATTAATATAAAGAATAGCCTGACCACATTATAAATATACCCAAAGTACCAAATAACATGATCCATAGTGATAATGACAAGGAAGGGCCATTTAGGTCTTTGCCCAACTCAACTAGAACATTACCCAAAGACTGTCTAGTGTACATAATGTAGTCCTTTTTTTGTTGGCAAAAACACCCCTTTCTGTATTTTCTCAGAGAGTCTGATCACTTTAATATTTGTTAAGTTGTCCAAATGAACTGGATTCTGGGCTATTCAATTGCTTATTCTTCACAACAATTATTTATTTACTTAGCATCACTTGAGGACATGCTTATTGATTCTAGAGAGAGGAGAAGGGAAGGAAAGCGGAAAGGAAAGAGAGAAACATCGATGGGAAAGAGAAACATTAATCATTTGCCTCTATATTTATCCTGGCTGGGGGCCAAACCTGCAACCTAAGGCAGGTGCCCTGACCAGAAATCGAACCCCTGACCTTTTGATTTACTTTCCACCACCTGATCCACACCAGCTGGGGCTTTTCACAATTTTAACCAATTGTGAAGAAGGCCAATATGAAGACAGCACTTGTGTGTGTGTGTGTGTGTGTGTGTGTGTGTGTGTGTGAGTGTGTGTGCTTCTACCCCCAAATCCATGGCCTTTCACAGACAACTTTCTGCTTGATTTTTCTGGTGGAACAGAATCAGAGAATGAGGAAAATGTAATAAAAGGATGAGCCCCACCTATTTGCTTTGAAATTGGTAGGGCCTCTGATTAACAACTTCACTGATTCTTAGGATTCCAGGCCCCTAACCCATGTAGCCCTGTGGGCCAGGACATAGGAAGAAATATTCCCCCGAACCTAAAAACTCTACAAAAGGCACTGCCACATCCTTACACTACATAGCCACAGCAGACTTTTGGGTTTAGATGGATATGACTTTGAGAAATAGAGTGAAGGAATGAAATAGAGTCATTATAGACAAGATACTAAATTCTAAAATCAAGTAAGTTGAGGAATAAGGAAATGAGTCTATTCTTGTTTTAACTAGTCTAGGAACTTAAACTTTTGACTACCAAGTAACTAAGCACATATACAGGAGTGGATACACTGGAAAAAGAGATGGTTCATGTCCTGGACAGGATAGTACTAGAGGGCAAGAGATTTTATCACTCTACTCAGAATGATACACAATTTAAAACTTATTACTTCTGGAATCCTCCATTTAATATTTTTGGGCCAAGGTTAGCAGAGGGTAATTGAAACTATAAAAAGCGAAACCTCTGATAAGGGGGCACTACCATACATATTCTGTCAATGTGAGCACCCTTTCCTTTCTACACCCCCAAAGCACACACTTTCTCCCTGGTAGTCATATTTGAGTGTTACTGCATGATTCTAAAAACAGGCCTTGTGGGGCATGCTACAAGACACATTTCAGGAAAAGATAAAATCATGACAGTCACTATAATATAAAAATGGAGAGACATGTTAAAGATTTTACTCAGAGTCTCATTCAGTGAGAGATTCACTGAACCTCAGTGGTTCAGTAAAGTCAAGAGGCACAAATTAATTGTAAAGGAGGCAACACTGGTTTTCCCCCCTGCAGGTCAGAGAGAGGGCTGGCCCTCTCCAGACAGGACAGAATTTACATGGCTACCAGTTACCTTACGTCAGGTCCCAGCATGTCACCATGTTGCCAACTTTGCCATTTGTCAGGGCGAGATCTCAGGTGCAGGACCAGCAAGTTTTGATGGCAGGAAGGCCTCTAGTCTGGTGACAAAGGACTTAGCAGAGCCTTCAGGAGGGTTTACGTGCTTCATTGCAAGCAGCAGACTAATGACTTCACAGCTGGGCAGCTTAGACTATTGGTGTGCTCACACTTGGTTGGCCCACTCCTGTTACGGCTGCACTTAAGTTAACCGTGGGAAGTTTAGGCATCTCTACACCCACTCTCCTGCTTCCGGGAAAGGCGCTAAGGGTGTTGGTGTTCCACCCATGGTTTATTGGCCCTCCCACAATGGTAGTGAGGGTGCCTAGTTTACAGCAAGGGCAGTCTTATATACATGTTGGAACAAAGGAGGCTCTATACACATTAGAACAAAGAGGCTGTAAGCCCTAAGGTGTCAACAGTTACTCAGGGTTGCTAAATTGGTTACCCTTATGGCTCAGTGTTCCAGAGCTCTGGGATAAGATTAACTTCAAGGGTATCTCCTTGACTGACCCAGAGGGAAGGTCCAGCCATGCATAAACATAGAAATTCTTCTGGTCTGACACCTTATACCTCTTAGATTTGTAAACTAGCTCAGAATCAGAATCAGATGGGGAAAAAATCAGAGTTTTGTAAGACAGAGCTATTATAGACAATGCATAGTTTTCCATTGGGATACAGTTTTCTTTTTTAACTACCCCTGAAGGTGTTTGCGACAGTAATGGGCTCCTTTCTTATTTCCTACTTCCTAGAATTAGGTCACATAAAAACTATCCTGCTGTGGCACAGGTTGTGAAATCACTAAAAATCAAGGTCCAGGTCCTGGGACAAAGCTACAGACTCCAGGGAAAACAAAGCTGCTCAGAATCAATGCATCGCAGCTGTTTCCCCAGCCAAACAATAGCAGTGCATAGTCCCTCCTGCCCTAGGCCATCTGGGTCCAGACTACGGTGATGGCAGGTGGGCTGCTTCTTGGGTCACCCTACCTGAAGCTACCTCCCTCCACCCACTGGGAAGGGAATTCATCAGTGCGGCCAGCTTCACTCAATTTCACATCCAGCAGGCTGATCAGGCAAACCCCTTCGCCCAGCAGAGCTGCAATGCTAGCTGCCACTTTCGAGTCCTGGTGGTTGAATACAAAACAAATTCTTATCCCAACATCTTCTCCAGTTCTCAAGACTCATCAGAAGGTCATACACCCTAATTTGTGACCCTCCCAATCCATTTCTGAACTCATGAAAATGTTAGTCTTTTTTTTTTAATTTAATTTTATTGTTGTTGTATTACATCCTTCCCTTTTTCCTCCCCTCTGTCCCCTTCCCCACCAAAGTCAGTCCCACTTGTTGTCCATGTCCATGGTTCTTCCATGCTAGTTTCTTGACTAAACTGCTCCTCTTCTTTGCCTCTTCCTCCCCCCTCCCCCACCCCCTTCCCTCTACCCACTGAAGGTCTATTCGTTGTATTCATGTATCTGGTTCTCTTTTGCTTGTTTGTTTTGTTCATTATTGTCCTGTAATGGGTGAGATCATATGGTATTTGTTTCTCATTGACTGGCTTATTTCACTAAGCATTATATTTTCCAGTTCCATCCATGTTGTTGCAAAGGGTAGGAGTTCCAGCTTTCTTTCTGCTATGTAGTATTCCATTGTGTAAATGCACCAAAGATTTTTGGTCCATTCATCCACTGATGGGCACTTAGGCTATTTCCAGCACTTGGCTATTGTAAATAGTGCTGCTTTGAACATAGGGATACATAGGTTCTTCTGAATTAGTGTTTCAGGGTTCTTCAGGTATAGTCCTAGTAGTGGAATTGCTGGATCAAAAGGCAGTTCCATTTTCAGTTTTTAAGGAAACTCCATACTATTTTCCATAGTGGCTGCACCAGCCTGCATTCCAACCACAGTGCACCAGGATTCCCTTTTACCCACATCCTTGCCAACACTTGTTTGTTGATTTGTTGATGATGGCCATTCTGACAGTGAAAAATGTTAGTCTTAATGTGGCTCCTTTACCTGGCAGTGAATGGTATTTGGCCTGAGACTGTCATCACCAGATAGTGTCCTGCTTATCACTCAAGGTTAATAATTAAGTACACAAGGAAAGTGATCCAGAATCATAATTTAAAAAAAAAAAGTTTATTGAGTTTAGAGAGAGAAAGAGGAAGGGGCAGAGAGAGAAACATCAATTGCTTTCTTCCATACTTGCCCTGGACAGAGGATCAGCCTGCAATTTAGATATATTCCATATTGGGAATTAACCAGTGGTTGCTGTTGAGTAGCAAGTGAATTCAACTCTATCCCAGGTTTTCTCCAATGCTCTTGAACTTCCTCCTTAAAAGAGCCAGGACTAGAGTGAGTTAAGTGAGACAGTCACTCCTACAGTAAACTTTAAGGGATGCCAGAGTGCAAAATTAAATACATAATTAATCATTCCATTCCCAATCCTTCAATGAGTAAGAAATGTTTAGAATTTGACTCTAAGTCAGCCAAGTTTACTATTCTCGATTGCATGTATTAGATCACACCTTAGTGCTTTCTAGCAGAAGTCTCCAATGTGCATGGAAGGGCAACTATATGCTTTTATTTTATTTCATTTTTAAAAAGATTTTATTTATTATTCCTAGAGAGAAGGGCAAGGAGGGAGGAAGAAAGAAAGAGAAACATCAATGTATGGTTGCCTTTCACCTGCCTCCAGCTACAGATCTGGCTAGAGACCTGGATTGCAACCTGGTTACGTGCCCTGACCCTTATCAATGGGGAAAGCACCAGTTTAAGTCCACATACCAAATCTTACTCATATTTAGTGTACTTTTCCTGGTAACCGCTTTATAAAAATGCCCTTATCCACACCCCTCTCTCTTTGTTTCTAGCTGAAGATGATATTGAAATCTGAGGTCTAAGCTCCTCTGAGAGTTCATCATTTTTTTGCTGGTATCTTCCATGCGTACATGAGGTATACAGGTTATAAACAGGTTAATAAACTCCTGTTTGTTTTCCTCTTGTATGTATTTGCCATCCATAGATCTTGAAGTTTGGGTTTTGATACCAGAAATCTGTATGTCAAGATGCAAAGGTATATTTGTGAATATAAGTAGAATAAGGGCTGATTTCCTAAATAACTACACTTCTGAGCAGCTGCTTAAAAAAAAAGGGGGGGACAGAGGGGAGCAAAAAGGGGATGGATGTAATACAACAACAATAAAATTGTTTTAAAAAGCTTATTGAGATATAATTCTCATAAGATTTTACCCATTAAAGTTTAAAATTCAATGTGAATTTTGTATATTCACAGTGTACAACCATCATCACAATTTTAGAACATTTCATCACCTCACAATGAAACACCATACCCTTTCGTCAGCGTCTTCCAAACCCTTTATTTGCACTCCCTCAACTTGAGGCAACTATTAGTCTAGCCTATCCCTATAGATTTGCTTGTTCTAGACATTTTATATAAATGGAAGCATACAACATACTGCTTTTTTGTGAGTAGTTTCTTTCATTTAGAGTACTGTTTTCAAGGTTCATCCATGTTATAGCATGTATCAGTACTTCATTCCTTTTTAAAAGCTAAGTAATTTTTCATTGTGTGGATACATTTTGTTTATATGTTTATCAGTTGATAGATATTTGGATTCTTTCCATTTCTTTTTTTTTAATTTAATTTATTGTTGTCGTATTACATCCATTCCCTTTTTGCTCCCCTCTGTCCTCTTTTCCACCCACCCATTCCCCTCTTTCCATTTCTTGACCATTATAAATAATGCTGCTATGACTATGCATGTAAAAGCTTTATGAAGATATATGTTTTCATTTCTCCTGGGTATGTACCTAGTATGGAGTTGTTGGGTTATATAGTAATTCTATATTGAACCTTTGCAGTAACTGCCAAACTGTTTTCCACAGTTGCTATACCATATTACATTCACACCAATGTATGAGGGATTTAATTTCTCCTCACCCTCTCAACACTTGTTATTATCTGCCTTTTTTATTATACCCATGCTATAACACCTGGCTTTTATTTATCAAGGAAGAGTTGCCAAATTAAGAATGTCAGGGATGAAACAGACATTTACATTAGGTTCAGTATTTATTTAGTACAATGCAGGAGTGTCTGAATTTGGGTACAGTCAGCATCAGATCCAGACACAAGGATTCCAGTGCAAGAAGTTTATTTTGAAGGATATGAAGACACCAGAAAGGAAGTGAAGGAGTGAGACCAGAAAGGTAAGGCAGCCAATGTAGGGTCAGCAGTCAAGCCAGGAACTACTTTGGGTCTATAGAGCTTGGTCCCTCTAGGGAAACTCTGAGAGCCAGCCCTGAGCACACTCCTCTGAGGTCTCAGAGAGGTGATGGAATTGGGGTATTTATTCCCCATCTCCTATCAGCTAGTGACTGAGGCTGCCCCAGGGGGACATTAATTCTCTGTTCCTGGCATAAAGATAGCCAGAGACATTTCTCCAAGAAAGAAAAAAAAGAAAAGATTCTGGTAGTTTGCAGTTGGTCTAGTGTGCACTGAAGTGGCTTAAAGAAGGAGATATAGACAAGACACACAGAGAGTACATTACAAGGGGTATGACATGGTGCTCACCTATTCACAAGGAACTGAAGTCTCATCAAGGCAAGATGTGAACACGTGGAAGAAATAGACAGCAACCAGCAGAAAACACTGACATGACAAATGACAATCTGAAGAATGTGCAGCCAGAAAGACAAAAATGGCAACTACATATTGTAAGAGTCCATTCATATAAGATGTCCAGAAAAGAAAGATCTATGTATAGACTATTGGAATAAGAAACATCCAAATGGCCCTGGCTGGTGGCTTAGTGGAAAGGTGCTGGCCTGTAAACTCAAAGGTCGCTGGTTCCATTCCCCAGCCAGAGCACATAACCAGGTTGCAGGCCAGGTCTATAGCTGGAGGCAGGTGAAAGGCAACCATACATGAATGTTTCTCTCCCTTTCTTCTTCCCTCCCTGCCCTTCTTTCTAAAAAATAATGAATAAAAAAATATTTTTAAAAAACATTTAAAAAAAAAGAAAAAAAAAACATTCAAATGTATCAATATCAATGCTGTAACAAACATATCAATATACTGGGAGAGGGTATGGTATCTTTATATTATGTGCAGTTTTCCTAAAAACTGCTCTAAAAAGTAAAGTCTATCCAATTTTTAAAAATACTTAAGGCTCTAATACCTCACAATGTCAATTAAAAGTGGAGAAATAACTTACAAAAAAGAAAAGAAAGGAAAGAAAGAAGAAAGAAAGAAGGAAAGAAAGAAAGAAAAAGAAAGAGCCAAACCTGGAGAAAATTTCTATAAAAGTTTTTTTGAGCAAAACTGATGACATTCCTGGGAAGCAAGATGTCAAATGCCCCCAGAAAATGACAGTTTTGCAGTTTACTTTATACATTTGGAATTGAAAAGGGAAGGTAAGAGAGATTACATAAATGAGAGATAAGCAAAGCAGGTAGACCTCTTTGATTTGATTACAGTTGCCATTTTCAACCTGTGTGCCACAAGAACTTTTGAAACACACAATACCTGACTATTTGGTCAAGGGCACTGACTTCTTTTCCATTCAAATTAACAAATGACAACAAGCCCTGGCTGGTGGCACAGTGGATAAGGCGCTGGCCTGCAAACCCAAAGGTCACTGGTTCGATTCCCCAGCCAGAGCACATAACCAGGCTGCAAGCCAGGTCTCCAGTCAGGTCCATGCCTGGAGGCAGGTGAAAGACAACCATACATTGATGTCTCTCTACCTCTCTGCCCCTCTCTCTAAATATAATAAAATAAAATATTTAAAAAAAATGACAACAGCCAACAGAATAGTAGACCAGTGTGAATGAATCAAAAAGATACCTTATTTTCCCTTTGTCAGATTGGAAAAAAATAGAATACAATTTTTGATGTGCCACAATGTATGTGTTCCATGAGATGAAAAAGATTGAAAATTGCTGCATTACAGAATAGTTAACAAAATTATGTGCTCTCTTGAGGGTAGTCAAGCTTCTGAGGGTCTGAAAAAGAGACATTTCAAAGGTGTGTTAACCTAGGTACACAAAATCCATGGACAGGGCTTGCTTCAGGCAAAGATAACCTTTTAGTAGGGAAGCTATAGGCCTGAAATGTGACCACCCACCATGACAGGCCCAGTTAGGAACTTAAAATCAGATCATCCTGTAAGATTACTTTTGGTTAAATTTATAATAGAACCCTTCCCTTTTCTTGTCCATAGACCAAAGGCAGATTGGTTGCCTGGGGCTGCGGGTTGGGGCTAGGAAGTGACTGGCTATAAATGGGCTAGAGTGCTCTTTTGTAGGTGATGAAAATGTTTTCAAATTGGATTATTGGTGATGTCTTCACAACTCTACAAATGTAGTGAATTTTAAGATAAGTAATTATACCACAATTAACCTGTTTTTAGAAAATGGCACACAGACTTAAAACTGCCGCAGACCTTCCTCCTTCGTCTATCTGTCCACCAACATTGTGCTGCCCGGGTGCTGCTGGAGCAGAAAAACTTTGCTGCTGCAACTCCACCCAACGTTGCCTGTGGTGAGCTGGATAAATTACCTAATCTCCCTGGATTTCACTTTCTCCTTGTGGACATCCTTGGGTGTTTTCTACAGGAATACCTTGCACCGCAAAATCTGATAATGCTATATTTTTACAAGGTGCTGTAGAGGTCATTTCTTGGGATAGTCATGCAAACAAGTGTGGATTGGAAAAACATTCTATTGTAGCTCCGGGACACTTTATGAAATGAATAATGTAACAGTACTAATGAGAGTACAGCATAGGGCATAAGGGAATGTGCATCAGGGAAAAAAATGGCCATGAGTAGCTTTTTGGGTATGAGGCTTTTAATGATTTATACAGTTGGTAGAAAATCTGGCTTTAGGAAACCTCTAACTCAGCTTGATGAAGAATGAAAAAAATTCCATTAGTTATTCCAGCTCTTAATAAGTTCTGATAACAAAAGAAAATTGAAGCCACTGAAGCATGGTTTCTATAACCAAGATTATTGATTTGATTTGAGCAGGTTATAAACTTGGTGGGGGTGGTGAGGTGCCACATGTGATTGGTTGAGCTAGACCACAGTCATCAAGTTTAGCCAAAAGTCCAAAAATTGATCTTGCATTAGACACCGGTTAGTAGCTCAGTTTTCTATCACTTTTTCCCCTCAATATATTTTGAGGGAAGTTTATTAACTGCTCACAAAATTGAGTCAACTGATTAAAGTTATTTGGAGGTGGAGTTTGTAAAGTATTACCTTATGGGTATCTAGTGTGCAGAGTGAACGTTATCAAAACAAGAGAATCACATATCTGATCAATCTTGCAAAAGATCTAGCTTATAGAAAGTAATGACCTGACTGGGGATTTATTATCTTATTTTTTTCCTGAAATTTACAATTTTTAAAAACAACTTGGTGTTGTTAATAGTAGGCATTTTAATTTATTTGATTATACCAAATAGTACAAATAATAAATAAATAGTTTCTATTTATAAAAGATTCAAACAGCCCTGGCTGGTGACACAGTGGATAAGGTGCCAGCCTGCAAACCCAAAGGCCACTGGTTCTATTCCCAGCCAGGGCAAAATAACCAGATTGCAAGGCAGGTCTCCAGCCAGTTTACTTTATACATTTGGAATTGAAAAGGCTTGCAACCTGGTTATGTGTCCTGGCTGGAGAATCAAATCAGCGACCTTTGGGTTCTCAGGCTGGTACCTTATCCACTCTGCTACCAGCCAGGTAAACAAAAAATTTTTTTTTCCATTTTATTGTTGTTGTATTACATCCATCCCCTTTTTGCTCCCCTCTGTCCCCCTCCCCACCCACCCATTCCCCCCAAAGTAAACAAATATTTTTAAGTATATTTTATTGATTATGCTGTGACAGTTGTCCCAAATTCATTTCCCTTTGCTCCACTCCACCCAAGCCCTCTCTCCCATTCCCTCCCACAGCCCCACCCTCCCTTAGTTCATGTCCATGGATGTGCATAAAAGTTTTTTGATTTTACCCTCTCCTCTATTATTAACTTCCCCCTGTCTATCTTGTTCCCACCAACTATATTTCCTAATTCCTACACCATTTCCTCATTTCACCCCTTTCCCTTCCCAGCTGATAACATGTGGGGGACCCTGACCTGCAGTAAAATCCCCCGTGCTCCTGGTGAAGTAACACCTTCCCAAACATCTCTTGTGTAAAGGTAAGAAGATCTGGCTAGTGGCTCAAGGTCAGAGGCTCAGTTCTTTGTTCCCAAAGACTTTTACTGAAAAGGGTAAACTTGAAGGCGTTTAGCTCGTCAATCACTGCTAATCAATGGGAAAAGGAAAAACTAGTGAGGGGACAGGGAGATCCCTCTCAGGTCAAGATGTGCATTTAAATTTTAAAAACTTCTGCAGTTAATACAACAAAGGATCAGGAGAGGTGAGAACAGGCCAGGCTTCATAGTAACTAAAGTATTTTCCTATGACCTAGTCTCCCTCCCCCAGGGCCACTGGTTTTACGTGGAAACATATATGTATCCAGCATTCCTGGTCTTGCAGTTGAGACAGGTTAAGCCTGGCCCACGTGGAACTCCAAGTTTCTATGTTTCTCCCTGGTGGCCCCCAACAATAACACTCCCAATGATCCCTACACCCATGATTCTGGTCCTATTCTGGTTGCTTGCTTAGTTTGTTTTTATTTTTGTTTTTAGGCTCTGTTTTTGATAGTTGTGAGTTTGTTGTCATTTTATAATGATTTTTTAAAAAGACTTTAATTATTTTTAAAGAGGGGTAGGGAGGGAGAAATAGATGGAGAGAAACATCAATGTATGGTTGCCTTTCACCTGCCTCCAGCTATGGATCTGGCTGGAAGCCTGGCTTGCAACCTTATTATGTGCCCTGGCTGGGAATCGAACCAGCGACCTTTGGGTTCACAGGCTGGCACCTTATCCACTGCGCCACCAGCTAGGATTTGTTGTCATTTTAATGTTCATAGTTTTTGATCTTTGTTTTCTTAAGTAAGTACCTTTAGCATTTCATATAATAAGGTCTTGGTGTTGATGAACTCCTTTAACTTTACCTTGTCTGGGAAGCACTTTATCTGCCATTCCATTCTAAATGGTAGCTTTGCTGGATACAGTAATCTTAGATCTAAGTCCATTGCTTTGAACATTTCCTGCCCATCCCTTCTTGTCTGCAAAATTCTTTTGGGAAATCAGCTAATACTCTTATAGGAACCCCTTTGTAGGTAACTCTCTTCTTTTCTCTTGCTGCTTTTAAGGTTCTCTCTTTATCTTTAATCTTTGGCATTTTAATGTTGATGTGTCTTGGTGTGGTATTATTTGGATCTAGGTTGTTTGGGACTCTGTGCTTCCTGGACTTGTATGTCTATTTACTTTGCCAAATTTGAGATGTTTTTCTTCATTATTTTTTCACACAAGTTTTCAAATTCTTGCTCTCCCTCTTCTCCTGGCACCCCTATGATTTGGATGTTGGCATGCTTAAAGTCATCCCAGAGATTCCTAAGCCTCTCCTCATTTTTTTTTCAATTCTTGTTTCCTCTTTCTGTACTGTTTGACCGCTTATTTCTTCCTTATGTTCCAAATTGTTGATTTGAACACCATTTCCTTCTCTTCACCATTGGTTTTGTGTGGATTTTTCTTCATTTCACTTAATCTAGGCTTCACTTTTTCCCTTTCACATTTGCCATATTTAAGCATATCTATTTAGCCTTTGTATTACTAGCATTTTAAACTGTGCATCTGTCAGGCTGGATAGTTCTTCATCATTTGGTTTACCCCCTGGGACCTTGATTTATTCCCTTTTTCGATCATAGTTCTCTTGAACAAATGTTTTTATAGGAGAGAGTCCTAGATGTGGAATTTGTGGATCAAAAAGTATTTGCATTTTTTAGATTTGACAGATATTGCCATATTGCTATACACACAATGAAAATCATATATACTCCAAACAGCAGTTTATGAGTGACTGGTCTTTAGCAAATCCTGATTATCAAGTTTTCAAATTTTGCCAGTCTAATTGGCAAAAAATACTCCATTTCCTGAGTGATAGTGATATTGAGGTTAGGCATATTTTCATTATATATATTTATTGATCATAAATGTTTCTCCGTCTTTTGTCCATTTTAAATGTTTCAAATATATCCTTACGGTTTACCTCCTGACTTTTATTTTAGATAGATCATTTGTCAGGCAGAGATTTCTCATTTCCAAGTTTTCAAACTTCTCAACTTTTTCTTTAGGGCCTTTGAGTATTGATTAATTTAGAAAGGCCTATTCCATAAAAAGATTATATAACTATTCTCTTGCATGTACTTCTACATCTTTAATGCTTTCATAAAATTAAAACTTTATTCCATTTGAGAATTTTTGTTTTATTTGTTTTAAGCATAGTGTGAAGGAGGGCTCTAACTTTATTTATTTATTTATTTATTTATTTATTTATTTATTCCAAATAGTCAACTGCCACAACACCATTCTGGAATAATAAATTCTTCCCTCACTTATTTGAAATACCACTTTTTTTTAACCAAGTCAGCACCTTTTCCACTGCATTTTCTATTTTATGATTATTGCTGTATAGAAAACATTTATTTATTTATTTATTTTTCTTAGTACCTTAGCAACTATTTGTATTTATTTCAAATTTGATAGCTTTATGGGAAACATTTGTTTAATTTAAATTTTAATACATTTTAACAAAAAGGTCACTTCATTTTTTTCTTATGTGAAAAAAAAATCTCTCTTCATTGTGATGTCTTGGAATTATAAATTGTTTTCAGCAAAGTTCACACCATCTGAGGATACCAAGAAATAAATGAGTATGAGATAATTAAGAGACATTTTTCTTTAAAAAAATGATGTTGTGCTTTGCAGAAAAGGCATAATGTAGAATATTATTAAATTGCAGTATCTCACCCTGACTAGTATGGTTCAGTTGGTTGGGCATCCTCCAACAGTAAAAGATCATTGGTTCAATTCCAGGTCAGGGCACATTCCTAGGTTGCAGGTTTGGTCCCAAGTCAAGGTAAGTATGAGAGTTAACCTATCAATGTTTCTCTTTTACATTGATATTACTCTCCCTCTCCTTCTCCCTCCCTTCTTCCCTGTCTAAAAAAAATTAATAATAACTAATTAATAAAAAACAAATTGTAATATATCAGTTCTCATCCCCCAACCCACTGGATCAAAATCTGCATTTTAAAAAGTTTCTCAGACCATGTGTGTACACGTTCAAATTTGAAAGCACTAGTGTATTAAATATCACTGTTATTTATTTATTTATTATTTTTGCTTCCCTGGTAAACAAAGCCCCTTCTACTGTCAGAAGCACCTTGATTTTGATTTGCTGAAATGTACTCCAGACCCCCTCCACCATACATACGCACACATACATACACAAATACACACATTGGGTTGGGAAGGACTAGGCAAGACTGTCAAGTATGTTTCCTACCCTTGCCACAGGGAGTAAATATTCAGGAGTTCAGCAAATAAAAATTTGTCTCCTTGGAACCTTTGACCAAAAATGATTAAATTTGCTTATTCCAAAGACTGTACAAAAACAAACAAACAAACAAAAAACAAACCTCTACCCATGAGATCTTGCTCTGCAGAGCTTGGTTTCTTCCTTTCCTAGGATCTGACTTTTCCTTTCACTCTGCAAACTACAAGCTACTTCATGTACTTTGAATAATTTCATTTTCACTTTACTTATCCTCCTCAAACTATTCCAAAAACATCCAAGAAGAGGGAAAACTCCCAAACTCTTTTTATGAGGCCAGTATTATTCTAATCCCAAAATCAGGTCAAGACTCAACAAAGAAAGAAAACTACAGGCCAAGGTCTCTGATGGACATAGATTCTAAAATTCTCAAAAATATATAGGCAAACTAGATCCAGCAATATATTAAAAAACATCATATACCATGACCAAGTGAGATTCATCCCAGGGATACAAGGATGGTTCAATATTTGCAAATCAATAAATGTAATACACCACATAAACAAACTGAAAGACAAAAACTGTATGATCATATCAACAGATGCCAAAAAGGTATTTGATAAAGTTAAACACCTTTTTATGATCAAGATGCTCTGCAAGATGGGAATAGAGGGAGCATATCTCAACATAAAAAAGGCCATATACAAGAAATCTCCAGCTAACATCATATTCAGCAAGCAAAAACTGAAAGTCTTCCCTTAAGATCAGGAACAAGGGAAGGGTGTCCACGCTTTCCACTTACATTTAGCATAGTCTTAGAAGCCCTAGCCACAGCAATCAGACAAGAAAAAGGAATCAAAGGTGTCCAAATTGGAAAGGAGGAAGTAAAATTGTCATTATTTGCAAATGATATGATAGTGTACATGGAAAGCCCTGTAACTCCACTAAAAAACTACTCAACCTAAGCAGCTAATTAGGCAAAATATTTGGGTACAAAGTCAATATCCAGAAATTGAAAGCATTGTTATGCACCAACAATGAAACATCAGAGAAAGAAACTAGAAAACAAATCCCACTTACTATAGCAACAAGAAAAATAAAGTACCTAGGAATAAATTTAACCAAGGAGATAAAAGATCTGTACTCAGAAAACTATAGAACACTGAGAAAAGAAACTAAGGAAGATACAAATAAATGGAAGCCTCTACCATGTTTATGGTTGGGAAGAACTAACATCATAAATATATCCACACTACCTAAAGCCATCTATAGATTCAATGTAATCCCTATTAAAATACCAACGTCAGCCCTGGCTGGTGGCTCAGTGAATAGGCGCCAGCCTGTGAACCCAAGGGTTGCTGGTTTGATTCCCAGCCAGGGCACATGGCCAGGTTGCAAGCCAGGTCTCTAGGCAGGTCCATGGCTGGAGGCAGGTGAAAGGCAACCATACATTGATGTCTCTCTCTCTCTCTCTACTTCTCTCCCTTCCCCTGTCTCTAGAAATAATAAATAAAATCTTAAAATAAAAAAGTTTATATGGAGTCAAAACCAACTGTGAATAGCTATAGCAAGCTTGAGAAAGAAGAACAAAATAGGAGGAATCACAATACCAAATATCAAACTATATTACAAAGCCATAGTAATCAAAACAGTCTGGTACTGGCATAAGAACAGACAAATGGATCAATGGAATGAAATTGAGAGCCCAGAAATAAACCCAGGACTCTATAGGCAACTAATATTCAACAAAGGGGATAGGAACATAAAATGGAGTGCAAATAGCCTCTTCAACAAGTGGTGTTGAAAGAACTAGCCAGGCACATGCAAAAAATTGAAACTAGACCACCAACTTACACCACACACCAGAATAAACTCAAGGTGGATAAAAGACTTAAACATAAGCAGTGCCACTATAAGAGTCCTAGAAGGAAACATGGGCAAAAAATTTTCAGATATTCCATGCAGCAATATTTTCACAGATATCTCTCCCAGGATAAGGGAAATAAAGGAACAAATAAACAAATGGGACTACATAAGACTGAAAAGTTCCTGCTCAGCTAAAGAAATCGTCAACAAAATGAGAAGGGAACCAACCATATGGGAAAACGTATTTGCCAATAACACTTTAGACATGGGTCTGATCTCCAAAATATATAAAGAACTAATACAACTCAACACTGGACAGCCCAATTAAAAAAATGGACAAAGGACCTGAACACTTCTCCAAGGAAGACATACAAAGGGCCCATAGACACATGAAGGAATGCTCAACATCACAAACTATCAGAGAGATGCAAATTAAAACCACAGTTAGATATTGTTAGAATGGCCATCATTAACAAATCAACAAACAACAAGTACTAGCGAGGATGTGGAGAAAAGGAAACCCTGGTGCATTTCTGGTGGGAATGCAGACTGGTGCAGCCACTAGAAAACATTATGGTGTTTCCTCAAAAAACTAAGAATATAACTGCCTTATGACCCAGTGATTCCACTGCTAGGATTATACCTGAAGAACCTGAAACACCAATTCAGAAGAATATATGCAATCCTAAATTCATAGCAGCGCTATTTACAAGGCCTAGTGCTGAAAACAGCCTAAGTGCCCTTCAGTGGATGATTGGATCAAAAAACTATGGTACATTTACACAATGGAATCCTACGCAGCAAAAAGAAAGAAGGAACTTCTTACATTTGCTATAGATGGAACTGGAGAGTATCATGCTTAGCGAAATAAGTCAGGCAGCAAAAGATAAGCACCATATGTTCTCACTTAATACAGGAGACTAATGAACAAAACAAAATGACGAGTAGAACAAAACAAGAGACATGGGGAAAAAAGAAGCAGAATGACAGTGACTAGGGGGGAGGAGGGGAAGGGAGAAAGTGGGGGAAGGGTTCAGGTGATAAGCTAGTGTGAAGGACCCATAGACATGGACAACATGGTGGAGACTGACTGTGGGAGAGGGGGCAGGGAAGGTGAGGCAGGGGAGAGGAATGAGGGAAAATGAAGCAATTGTAATACAACAATAGTAAAAAAAAATTTATAATAAGAAATATTCTCAAATATTAAAGAGCTCTGAGGATATGCATTTTATAACACATTCTTGAATAAAATTACTTGAACATGTACTATTAAAAACAAAACTATGAACATTAAAATGACAGCAAATTTACAACTATCAACAACAAAACCTAAATAATAAAAAGGAAAAGAAACAAACCAAGCCAACAACCAGAATAGGACCACAAACATAGGTGTGGGGATCATTGGGAGGGTGGTCAGCTGGGAGGGGGAAGGGAGCAAAATGGGGAAAAGGTACAGGGATTAGGAAACATAGTTGGTGGGAACAAGATAGACAGGGGGAAAGTTAAGAATAAAGGAAAGGGTAAAATCAGAAAACTTACATGCACAACCCATGGACATGAATTAAGGTGGTGGTGAGGCTGCAGGAGCAAATGGGGGGATTGGGTGAAGGAAAGCAAAGGGAAAGGAATTTCGGATGACTGTAACAGCATAACCAGGACAATATACTAAAAATTGTTGGATGCAGACAATAAAAAACATAATACAATAGCCATTTGACTGGTTATTATTTATCACTGTGCAGAAACTTTTTCTCTCATTGAGTGTTAAAAAGAATCATAGTTGAAACAAGAGACACCATGAGTTGGTGACTGCGTAGCTAGGTCATGGGCACATGAAAACTTCTTGTACTTTCTCCCAATTTACATGTAATTTGAAATTTTCTGTAATCAAAAGTTGAGAGAGAGAGAGAATATAGGCCTATTCCAGAAAAGAGAGGAGTCACCTAACTTTAGCTACTGTTTAAAATAACTGAGTAAATTACTTAACTTTCTGAGCCTCAGTTTCATCTGTGATATGGAATTAATAATTCCTCTCTCAGAGAATAAATGTTTTTTATCTTCACCTGAGGATATTTTCATTGATTTTAGAGAAAAAAAAAAGAGGGGGAGAGGAGTTGGGAATGAGAGAGAGAGAGATCAGTTGCCTCCTACATTTCCCTGAACTCATGGTCAAATCTGCACCTGCCTGACCAGAAATGGAACCCACAACATTTTGGTACATGGGACAATGCTCTAATCGACTAAGCCACCAACCAGGACAGAAAATAGTGTCTTAATAAAGTGTTTCAAAGGACAAATACCTTTTGTAACAAGACTTTGAAGGAACCATCAAAATATTTGAAGTCTCTGTGTGGGAGGTTTGCAACTTGACTATAATGCATTTGGATTTGGCAGCAATGCTGTTTTAAATATAAATATGTGATTGGCTTTTAGGTAAATATTGTAAAGGACTGGATAATTTTGTCTGGGCAACCCCTAATTGCCTGCCTATTCTCTGTGGATTTGCAACTTTAGCCCAGCTGCCTTGTGGACTCCTCATAAGACTCCAGGCTCCTCAGCTGACCCATAAGAGGGAAGGCCCAAGAGGCCATCCCAGCAGAATAGTCTGAAACCACCTATCTGTGTTGCTACATTGAACCTGCTGAAGTTCACGGTTGACTGCAATGTTCCTCCGCTAACCAAAGAAGGTTCTCTGAGGACCTCTCCCTCCACCAGCCATATGCAGTGACCTTTCTGCTCCTGATGGTTAAACTTATAATCTTTAACTGCTTTCTTTGGCTAGAGATGAATTCTATCCATTCTTTTCCTTTATAAGATTTTACTTATTATTTTTTAGAGCAAGGGGAAGAGGAAGAGGCAGAGAGGGAGAGAGACATCAATGTATGGCTGCCCTTCACCTGCCTCTAGCTACATACCTGGCTGGAGGCCTGCCTTGCAACCTGGTTATGTGCCCTGGCTGGGAATTGAACCAGCAACCTTTGGGTTCACAGGCCAGTGCCTTATCTACTGTGCCACCAGCCAGGGCCTATCCATTCTTTTCCACTGACTTTTGCAAGGATGACAGACAATTAAAAGGGGGAAAAACCTGCTCCTAATTTCATTTTGGAACTAGACATTTATCCCTTAACTCAGACTAATGCAGATAAAAACTGGTAAAAAAAAAATCTTTCTTTCTCATTGAGTTCCCACAGGTCTTTGTTTAAGCATTTAGAATGTTCTATTATAGCATTTAGAATATGTTAGCATATCATTTATTTGCCCTATCAGACAGTGAGTTCTAATATATGATAGATAGATGCTCAATGGATATTTATTAATGGATGGATGGATGCACAGATTTATAGATGGATGATGAAAGGAAGGGAATGTGGGTGAATAAATGACTGTATAGGTCAATGGATAGAAGGCTATCTGCAAGCTAGAAAAGACCCCTCACATAGACTTGAATTTTCCAGCACCATGAACATAGATTTCCCTGCCTCCAGAACTGTGAGAAATAAATGTCTGTTGTTTAAGCCACCCAGTCTATGGCATTTTGTTATAGCAGCCTAAATGAAGATAATCTACTTCTGCCTATTAGTATGTTTCTGCATTTAGCTCTAAATGCATGTGTGTTTGCTTACATATTTGTGTATATATTTATGTATTTCTCCTTCTGTATGTGGTTTAAAAGTGCCAGTAATGCTTTAGGCATTTCCATAAAACAGATATTAGATAGCACCTATCTAATAAGATTGTTTCAAGTGTTAAGTATGATTATTTTACATTGATCACTATTGATACCTACATTTGAATTAGAGTTTAAATTTATAGTATTTTACATCATCATACATAAAAGCAGTTTTAATAGTTAAGACTAATTTTGGATCCCACCTTCATCCACTGTCTATTAATTTATCCATCCATCCACCCATCTATCCCCTCAGTTTCCCCATTTGCAAAATGGACATAATAAGAATATACTTCCCTAGCTGGTGTGGCTCAGTGGATTGGTGCCAGCCTGAAACCCAAGGGTCACTGGTTTGATTCCTAGTCAGGGTACATAACCAGGTTGCAAGTCAGGTCTCCAGACAGGTTCCCAGCTGGAGGCAGGTGAAAGGCAACCATACATCGATGTTTCTCTCTTTTTTCCTTCCTCCCTGCCCTTATCTCTAAAAATAAATAAAATCTTTTAAAAATTTTAAATAAAGAATATATTCCTAAAAGGATAGGATGAAGCAATCCATGCAAACTACTTAGTACAATGGCTGGCACTTAGTAAACACATATTAAATATGAACCAATAGAAAGAACAGTGTTCAGCCCAGGCTGGTGGCATGGTGGGTAAGGGGCCAGCCTGCGAACCCAAAGGTTGCTGGTTAGATTCCCAACCAGGGCACATAACCAGGTTGCAAGCCAGGTCTCCAGCCAGATTTGTAGCTGGAGGCAAGTGAAAGGCAACCATACATTAATATCTCTCTCCCTCTTGCCTATCTCCCTTCCCCTGTCTCTAAAAATAATAAATAAAATCTTAAAAAGAAAGAAAGAAAGAAAGGACAGCGTTCTTTCAGAAATGATACTGCTTGTAAGGAGCAAATTCACATATACAGGTGATGGTGAGGCTGCAGTGCTGATGACTCCAAGGATGTCTTCACAAGGCTCCTTCTACTGGGAAGAAAGTGAAGACTGACCACACTGGATCTGTGATAAAAACACTACCCACCCACCCCCACTTCTCTATGAATAAGCTGGATGGTCATGGTTGACAAGTGTTGGCTTCCTCCACTTAGGAGGAATTCAGGCTTGTCATAGCTAGAGGGCAAGACTATGCTGACAATTTCCCTCTAGTACTGGTTTGAACACTAATCCTTTCTGTGAATATGTAATGGTAGACCTTTGTTGATCCTTTAGTTTGCTTTTTAACTGAGATTCTTAACACATTTTTAACACCTATGTTTATAAATAAGATGAACTAGACACACACACACACACACACACACACACACAATTTACTCCCCCAAAAGTAACTTATCTAGTTAAGAAAGGTACTTGTCCGTTTGGAACCTTAATTTTCTCATGTATAAAATGAGAAGGTTAGATTAGTTGGATCACTATTACCAAACAAAAATGGAAGTTTGGCTGCCTGTTGCTACAGAAAGCCAAATTCCTGAGGGAGGTGTTGGTGCAAAAAAGGAAAGAGGTTTATTCAGGTGCTGCACAGCCTGGGAGAATGGTAGACTCCCATCTCAAAGATCATCTCCCTCCTCCTGTTCCAGCCTGAAGCTCTTACAGGGATAGAAAAGGGAGGGCTTTTTTCCCTAATCCAATTATCTTTCTAGCTTTTGGAGTGCTTGGGGCCTATCCATCTTTTGAGTGTTTAGCACGATCAAGTCCTATCCATTTACATCTCTAGCTTTCAGTGCACTCAGTATAAGAACCTCCCCTGTCACCATTTTGGCCAAAGGGTGGAAACTCTCCTGGCACTTCAACTGACTGTTTTATGGCAACGGTTTCCTCCTTCAAAACTCTGGACCCTTGAAATCTTACAAGGGTAAATGGACAAAGATATTATTCTGTAGTTACTTGCTGCTGGCAAAGGATGTAGTCTTAATCCATCTCCGGTTCCAGAGATTCTTACTATCTAACAAAGGAAGGGGAGGTCAGGAATGGAGGGAAGCCTTTATGAAAAGGAGAAGGATTGCTGTCTTCAGAAAGCAGCATATGCAGTGTCTCAGGGATGGCACTGCTGAACAAGCAAACCTGGTAGACTGCTTCATATTTCAAGAGATGACGACGTTGCAGATAGGCTTCCAAAGTGAGACCTATTGTGCAGACAATCAAGTATTTAGTGAAGGGTATATTTAGTAGTATAGGGGAATTGTAGTGAAGTAAGAAACTGGAGAGATTAAAGGACCCTGTAACCCTGAGTGGTGACGCACTCAATAGTAGAATAAATTTGCTAAGGAAGCCGCTATGTGGCAAATGCAAAATGAAAGAAAAAGAAACATTGTCACTTAGCTTTGGAAGCCACTGTCCCTTTCTGAAAGAGTAACTTTAAATTTCCTTTAGAAGTGCACATCCAGCTTCCCCTTGCAGTATCAGTATCAGCGGCAAGAGCACAGTCCTCAAGTGGCACTCATTTTATCCATGTGCGGTGAAGCCAAGGCTTGATTCCCATGAGCTCTAGGAAAGACTGTGTTGTCAGCAGGAAATCTTAGGGATTGGTCCATTGCTTGGCTAACAACTGTTCAGGACCTTGGGTCTTCCAGGGTTTTAGTAAAAACTAGGTCTCCTGGCTAGGACAGGTGTAACGGCTTATCGGACAGATAGATGGACCTGCAATGAGCAAACTTGGGCAAAATTGTTAGTGCTTGCCCTAGATGTACATATTGTTTGGTCATATTTTTTCATGTTACAAATCTTAAGGGAGTGTTCCTAAAACATAAACTTGAACAGGTCTCTCATAAACTGTTTCAAAGGGCTTAATTTAGGCTGCTTCAGGATGTTACCCTATTTCAGAGCAAGGTGATAGGAAGTGCCTGGTCCCATTTCAAATGTGTTTCGTGGTGTATTTTTGACAAGGTCTTTTTTATTGTGTGGTTCATTTTATCAGTCTCTAAAATGCATGTAGTTTCTATTAAATCTATAGTGCCTATCTTGTCTTCTGGGAGATTTCTAAAGTGAACTATGGCCCTTTGTCACTTTGAATAACCTAAGGGTTATTTATTTATTTATTTATTTATTATTTTATTTTTTAAAGATTTTATTCATTATTTTTAGAGGAAGGAAGGAAGAGAAATATTAATGTATGGTTGCCTTTCACCTGCCTCCAGCAACATACCTGGCTGGAGACCTGGCTTGCAACCTGATTCTGTACCCTGACTGGGAATTGAACCAGAGGCCTTTGGGTTCTCAGGCCAGCGCCTATCCACTGAGACATGTACTTGGCTTTTTACAGACCACTATCCATGATGTTGCTCTCATCTGTACATAATTTCCAGTCAGGTTCTATCAGTGGCTGGCCCAATAGATCCAGTCTGTTAAAATAAACTTGGTTAATGATCTCCAAGCAATCATGCTGGAGGTCTGAGCCTCCCTCTGCATCTGGAAGCAGGGTGGCCAGGTTTATGGCAGAGCTAGTCTAAGGTAACATTTGGGTTGTCTAATAGATCAGCCTCATATTTTCTCATACACTGGCCATCAGCCAATACCCACCTTTCAGTTCCAATAGAATTAAGACCTTGTATGGTATAAATACCATAGTAGGCTTCCCCAGAGTGAATTTCTCTGCTTCCTGTAGGATATGGTATTATAGGTAATGGCTGCTGCCTTAAGGCATGGCAGCCATCCCTTTGTTATGTGATCCAATTTCTTTGAGAAATAGGCTATGAGTTGAAGGGTATTTCCCAGCGTTTGAATTAATACTCCCTGCCCAATTCATTGCCATTCATGAATGTATAATTTGAAAGGTTTTCATAAACTGGGCAATCACAGTGGGAAAGCCAAAACTAGTTTTTCCCTCAAGGTGTCAAAAGACTGTCTACCTGACAGTCTCTTGTCCATTCAAAAGGTTCAGAGTCCACTCCTTTCAAACAATTATACAATGGTTTCACTAAAAAGTCCAAAGTTTGGAATTCAAATTTGGCAGAACTCTAATCTCTAAGAATTCACAAAGCTACCTCCAGTTTTCTGGGGTTTTTATTGTAGCAACAGCTTGTTTTCAATCAGACATCAAGCTCCAAGTGCCCTGTTTCAATCGGAATGTCAGGTATGCCACCTCCTGTGTGCAATTTGGGCCTTGTGAAGTGATACTTTATAGTCTCTTTATGCCTAATGATTCAGAACTGTGATGGTGTTGAGTAAATAGGCCTCATGAGTATTGCTAGTTATCAATAAGTTGTCCACACACTATATTGGGTTGGCCAAAAAATCCATTTAGTTTCTTCCATAACATATAGACACATTTTTCTTTTTCTTTTCACTTCTGGTTGTCTCCAGTTTTTTTGTTTTGTTTTGTTTTGTTTAATTTTAAGTACACTTTATTCATTATGCTCTTACAGTTGTCCCAATTTCTTTTTCTTTTGCTTACTTCCACCCAGAACCCGCCTTCCAGCCTGTAATCCCACCCCACTTAGTTTGTGTCTACCGGTCATGCATAAACAAGGTCTGTCCTGAAAATGTAGGCCAAGAAAACTGTTATAATTATATTGACATTGGCTGGATACTTTTGGGACAAACCTTGTAAGTTCCCTGATTTTGCACTTTCCTATATTATTCTTACTTCCGCGTCTATCTTGTACCCACCAATTATGTTTTCTAATCCCTGCACCATATCCCTATTTCTCCCCCTACCCACTCCCAGCTGATAACCCTCCCAAAGACCCCCATACCTATGATTCTGATCCCATTCTGGTTGTTTACTTAGTTTGTTTTTGTTTTTATATTTTAGATATAAATGATAGTTGTGAGTTTGTTGTTTTAATGTTCATAGTTTTGATCTTTTTCTTAAGTCCCTTTAACAGTTTACATATAATAATGGCTTGGTGATGATGAACCCCATTAGCTTTACCTTGTCTGGGAATCATTTTATCTGCCCTTTCATTCTTTTTTTTTTTTCTTTTTTTAAAGATTTTATTTATTATTTTTAGAGAAAGGGGAAGGGAGAGAGGCAGAGAGGGAGAGAGACATCAATATATGGTTTCCTTTCACCTGCCTCTAGCTACAGAGCTGGCTGGAGACCTGGCTTGCAACCTGGTTATGTGCCCTGGCTGGGAATCAAACGTGCTACCTTTGGGTTTGCAGGCTGGCACCTTATCCACTGTGCCACCAGCCAGGGATTGCCCTTCCATTCTTAATGATAGCTTTGCTGAATAGAATAATCTTGATTGTAGGTCCTTGCTTTCCATTACTTTGAATACTCCTTGCTGGCCCCTTCTTACCTGCAAAGTTTCTTTTGAGAAATCAGCTAATAGTCTTATAGGAACCCCTTTGGAGGTAACTCTCTTCTTTTCTGTTGCTGCTTTTAAGATTCTCTCTTTGCATTTAGTCTTTGGCATTTTAATTTTGATATGTTTTGGTGTGGTCTGATTCAGATCTAGCTTGTTTGGGATTCTCTGTGCTCCCTGGACTTATATGACTATTTCCTTCACCAAATCTTGGAAGTTTTCCTTCATTATTTTTTCAAATAAGTTTTAGTTTCTTGTTTTCCCTCTTCTCCTTCTGGCACCCCTATGATTCATGTTTAAAGTCATCCTAGAGGTTCCTAAGCCTCTCCTCATTTTTTTTTTTCAATTCTTGTTTCCTCTGGCTGTACTGTTTATTTCTTCCTTATGTTCCAAATCATCAATTTGAACCCTGTTGTTCTTCCCTTAACCGTTGGTTTCGTGTGTATTGTCCCTAGTTTCACTTAGCATAGCCTTCACTTCTTCCCTTTTCTGTTTATCATACTCAAGCATATTTTTCAAGTCTGCAAGCACTTTATCACCAGCATTATTTTGGACAAATGCACTGTATCTGTTAGGATGGCTATCTCCTCATCACTTAGTTTCCCCACAGGAACCTTGGTTTGTTTCCTTTTCAGAGCCATACTGCTCTGTTTCCTCAACTTGATTGGTTCCTGTGTTTGCTTGTGTCTTAGGTAGAGCTCTTGCACCTGTTACATTGTAAGGGGCAGAGCCTTAGGTATTCCTCAATACTGGTGCCCCGTTTCACCATATTGTGGTGCTATATGTGGGGGAGGGGCCTGAGAGGGAATAATGCTGCTTGCTCAGTACTTGGCCCTTTTCCAGGCACTTCTCCCACTTCCCATATGGGACAGGCACTTCTCTAGCTGTTGCCCTGGGCATGGTTCTCACAGTAGGTGGGTCTGAGAACATTCTAGGGCTGTGGGGGCCATCTAAACAAATGGACTCTGCTGAGAGATGGGCAGTTTCTTCCTCATCCCAACCCCCACTGGTTTTCATAGTCAGATGCAATGAGGTTTTTTTTTTAAATTTAATTTTATTGTTGTTGTATTACCTCCATCCCCTTTTTGCTCCCCTCTGTCCCCCTCTCCACCCACCCATTCCCCGCAAAGTCAATCTCACCTGTTGTCCATGTCCATGGTTCCTTTATACTAGGTTCTTGTCTAAACTGCAGCAATGAGGTTTTATTTTCTCTCTAGTGCTGGTAGTGAGCCACGCAGTCTGGTCTGGTGCCAATAGCACTCCACAGGTGTGCCTACTTTATTTATTTATTTTTATAGTTTTAAGTATTTTATTATGATTCACATTTGCATCTTTAAACAAGTGTCTGTGCAGGAGAAGGGCTGTGGAGCACTGACACACTGACACTGTCTCCCCTCAGTCATGGGCACAGGAGCAGGAGCCTTTCAGGACAAGGCTCCTGACCCAGACCAAGGCCCCTGCACTGAGGTGCTAATCACAAAGACCATTATTTTGGGAACACATTCTTGGAAGTCTCATCGTGACCTATTTCCAGCGATGACATGGCTTCATCCACTCTCTCCATCCCCTCAGCAGGACGGGAAACACGGTGATGACCATTCCTTCCTCTGCCAGATGCCACGACTCTCCAGCTGCGCATCACTGAGTGGTATACCTCTTGCAGCAGACTCGCTCTCTCTTCACGCTCTGCAGGGACCACATTGCGCCCATTCGGCAGCGCTGGTTGGTTCTCCTGGACTGGAACCGCTTCTGATCGTGGTCCAGGATCTGCGACCTGTTCAGGGAGGTCGGCAGGCCCGATGCCAACGCCATGAGGTGGGTTTATGGCTGAGGGAGGCAGGAACCCCATCTCGGCAGAGTAGAAGCTGGTGCAGCTGACTATTTTTTTAATATGTGACTGCACTTTCTGCCTGCTGACCCCAGCCACTCTCCCAGTGGCCATGCTGCCAAATTGTGCCGCCAAATCACACCCTCTCTGTCCAGGCTCCATACCTCCTACCTGTCTGGATAGGTATTTCTTCTTTATATCTTTGTTTGTTGGACTTCCATGAAGCTCTATTTCCTGGAATTTCTGGTTGTCTCTAGTTTTGAAGTAGATGTATTCCATCTTAGCTGTGGAGGGAGATGCAGTGTCTACTTACGCCTCCATCTTGGCCAGAGTTTGTAAAGACACATTTTTCATTTTCATCAATAACTTTATTGATTTGGATTATTTAAGTATGGTAGCTACTCCTGCTATTGGCTTCTAGTGGGTAGTAGTCAAGGGTGCTACTAAACATCTTCCATTGCATAAAACAGTCCCATAGCAAAGAAGCATTTGACCAAAATGTCAATAGTACTAGGAATCTTTGCAAACCACTTTTGACACATTTAATCAGTCACAGCACCTTCTCCATACACTGTACAAATATTTTCTTGAACTTCAATTGCATATTTGCCTTCTTTGGAATAATAAAGCATAATTGCTGAAATGCTACATATTTTCTTCCATCTTCAATATTAAAATGGCTGTGTAAAATTCACCAATTTTGGTACGGTTTTTAAAATTCATTATGATATGACATCTGTCACAATACAATCTAACAAAGTTGTTCCAAATGATGTTAAAGACAGCTAAGCACTACTAGAGCCATTGTATGGAAAAAGCTAAACAAACTTTTTGGCCTACTGAATAGAATTCCCAATTTCAATAGAATATTCCTTAAGTCTTTTGCTACTATCTCCCCAAATATAGTCATGACTCCTTAAATCCTTGTGGCAACACAGTCCAACAATATTGGAGAGTGGCGTTAATATCTGGGTCATGCCATTCAAAGGCAAATAAGTAATTGTTGAGTCTATTCATATATTTGGATGTAGAAAAAGGCACCCTTCAAGTCTAGGACTGAAAATCATTTGTTATCCTCAGGTACCAAGGTCAACAAAGTGTAAGGGTTGGGCACCATAGGATGAATGTCCTGGACAATGTCATTTATGGCCCTAAGATCCTGTGCAAATTGATATTAGTCAGAGTGAGGCTTTTTGACTGGCAAAATGGGAGTGTTATGAGAATTGCATGGCCAAGTTAATCTGAATTGAATCTTGGTTGAGTTCCCTTTAAATCTCCTTTTTTTTAAGGGGATATTGTTTCTTTCATGTGATTTGCACCTGTACTATTAGGTTAATTTTTACAGGTTAGTTGTTAACTGTTCTACTTGGGGTTCCATCGGCCCAAACGGCTTGACTGACCTGCTGCTCATAGATTTTGGGTGGGAAGAGTTCACCACCGTGTCTTTCCAGGCAAGTCAGGAGTGCTTGGGGCTGGAAAGCATGTTCCAATGGGATTTCTACATATAATTGCTGCTTCTTAGGAGAAAAGATTACTTGTGCATACAGTTTTCAAAATAAACCATGGAATGGGTCCGTCTGGCATGTGGATAAAACTATGCCTAAATTTTTGATCCCCAATTGGCATTCTAGATGTTGAAGAGGTTGTAAATGTCTGGTTGCTCTAGTAACCATTACTGCAACTGAACTTTTCTTGTTTAGTTTTGTATTTAGCACTGAGTATGTAGCTCCTGCATCTACAAGGAATCAATTAGCTTGTTCCCAAAGTCAATTGTACCTAGGGCTCCTGTGGGGAAATAGTAATAGGCCAGAAGATATCTAGGGAAGCCACTGGGTCTTTTCATTTGTTATCAGACTCATCTTTCCTTTCTAGCATTTCCCAGTGAGAGTTTTCATCCTTTCTATTTTTCTTTTTGAGTTCTGGACAGTCCTTTCTGTAATGGCTTTCCTCTTTTTAATAGGCACATTGATTGGCAACTAGTGGGTCTTTTTTATTTTCCCTTTTCTTTTCAGGTCCCACCTCTTTTTTGGTTTCCCTGCATTGTTTCTAAGGAGACTATGGCCTGTTTAAACTTCCTTGTTTCTCAGGCATGGTAAATTTTAAAGGCTATGTCCCCTAGCTGGGTAGGATTCATTCCTAATGCCCCATCTAAACATTGGAACTTCCTTCTGATATCTGGGGCATTTTGCCCAATAAAAGTCATGTTTATCATCTGGACATTTTCTGGTGCCCATGAGTCGGCATCAAGGTGCTTTCAATAGGCCTGATGGATCCTTTCTAAAAATTCAGGAGGATATTTGTTTTTTGTTGAATGATCTGCATCATATTCTGTCTCCTTTGTTTAAGCAATCTTTTTAAAAGCCCTTTCATTATGCACTTTTGTAATGTTTCAGAAAGGCTAGGTCCCCACTATTCAGGTCCCAGTGGGCTCTGTCAAGAGAATTACTCAGCTGGTTAAGGGTCCTGTTGGGATTCTCTTGATAGAGGCAATGAGCCTCTTCAGAAGCCTTAGTTATAACTAGTCACCTTTCATCTGCTGTTAGCAGGATCTTAAGGAGAGCCTGTACATTTCCTCAGTTTGGATGGTGAGTGGCAAAATGGAGGTGATAAGATATGCCATTTTCAAAGGATCTTCCCTATATGAGGGGTTGGAATTCTTTCAGTTCAGTAAATCTGAAGGGGAAAGCTGAGTTTGGGGCCCAACAGTAGCCAATGGCAAAGGAAATGGGTCTTAGAAGGAAATGGATTTCTTAGAATAAACCTTCCTGGTTTATTCTATAGGGAATTGCCTTGCTCTAAATAGGGATGCTTCCTGGCCAAATTGTGTGCTCTGCTGGGTCACTGAGGGGCAATCATTCCTTCATCACACAGGGTTGGGCCTGTTACCCCTCTGGGTCCTATTTTAGGCATATCTAGCAGCAGGAGGGGTAATGGGAGAAGTCTTCCTGCTGCTAATCCTGTGTTCCCTGGGTTTAGAACATTAAAGAAAATGATTTCCTCATTTTCCCTTTTCTCCTGTGTCTTACTATCAGGGAGTGGTTTTGAAGCCAATTCCCTCCTCTGCATCATGAAGTGCTTTCCCTTCCTTGCCATATCTTTATTATATAAAGACACAAATGCCTGGACATAAGAGATTTCATCCCATTTCCCTGTTGGCAAAATAATTCCAATTGCATGATGGTATAGTAATTTAGGGAACCATTTAGGGGCCACTTTTCCCCATAGTCTAAATTATATATAGACCAGACAGTGTTATAATAGAAAACCAATTTCCTCTTAGACATTGGATAATAGCTGTATATGAACTAATCTGCTAAAATTTGACCCAGTAGGCTTCCTCCAAGAGTTGAAACAGAACAACCCCTGATAGCACCAAAGTATAAACCCAAAACCATAACCATGGCAAGACCCCAAAGTTGGGATATATAAACAATACTTGAACCCACAGTTCCATTATTCCAAACAATACTCACAAGCAAGCCTTAGTAATCTTATCTCCTGCCAACTGATACTGCAAGTGGTCCTAACCAGACCTCAGTAGCAAAAAGGCTCAAATGGTCCTAACCAGATCTTAGTGATGCAAAGGTTCAAATGGTAGAGATAGAGGACCCCTGCTGTGCATCCTATTTCCTCTTACCCAGTCTTGGAGTCCGTCCATCTCCTTCTAAGACCCATTTCCTTTTGCCAACCAGGTGTTTCAAGCAGCTGATGCTTTGAGCAGGAGTGTGGAAAACTCCGAGACTGGGAAATCTCTACAGTCTCACTCTTGGGATCTACCTGCCACAGGAAGCTGGGACTGAGCCTGAGCCATTCAGGACTTACTGAGGTCCACACAGTCCCATCTTGGCTTGCCAGAAACAGTTACCAAACAAAAACAGAGGTTCAGCTTCCTATCACCACAAAAAGCCAAACCTGTGAGGCAGGTATTGGTGCAAAAAGGAAAGCAGTTTATTCAGCTGCCACATAGTCTAGGAGAATAGTGGACTCCCATCTCAAAGACCATCTCCTTCTTCCTGCTCAAGCCCCTACTTCTTACAGGATGGGGATGGGAGGGCTTTTTCCCTAATCCAATAATCTTTCTAGCTTTTGGTGTGCTTAGGGCCCTAACCATTCATCTTTCTACTTTCAGAACACTTGGGGCCCTATTCATTCATATCTCTAGCTTTTGGAGCTCTCTGGGTGAGAACTTTCCCCCTGCTACTATCTGACCAATGGGTGGAGACTCAGGCATGCTGACTGACAGTTTTATGGTAACAACACTATGTCTGGTTTTCTGGAATTTACCAAGTCCTAATTCCTGGATCCTGTCACAAATGGAAACATATGGAAAATAATGATATTAAATGGCAATTTGGGACCATCTCCCAGGTTCAAGTACCCTGCTATTTCTTCTCTATCTCCATTTGCACACCAAGATCAGAGGCTGCTGAATGAGGTAATATCTGATTAGCATATGCGAGGAAAAGGGACAGGGAGAGTATATGATAATAAACCTGTATCTATATCAAATCTTTCCACTGCTGGGATTGATGGCCATACCTTACTTCCATCATCTCTTCAAGGAACATCTAGGCTGTGTGCTTTTTGCTTATTAATAAGAATAAAAGTGCCTGGGTGGGTGACTCTGTTGGTTGGAGCATCATTCCACACACAAAAAGGTTGCAGGTTCAATTCCCAAACAAGGCACATACATACCTAGGTTGCAGGTTCGATCCTCAGTTGTGCACATATGGAAGACCATCCATATTTCTCTCTCATATCAATGTTTCTCTCCCCACCCTCATCATTCTAAAATTAATAAACATATCCTTAGATACAGATTTAAAAAAATAAAAGAACAGAAATATAAGCAGGAGTGCAATACTGTTACAGCAATCAGCATTTACCATGTGCTAGGCATTATCAGTAAGATTTTTACAAGCATTATCTCATTCCCTCTCTTCAAGGAGTTTTTTATCCTCACCTGAGGACATGCTTATTGATTTTAGAGAGAGAGAAAGGGAGAAGAGAGAAAGGGAAAGCATTGATTTGAGAGAGAAACAGCAATCATATGTGCCGCATCAAGGATCAAACCCACAACCTAGGCATGTCCCCTGACTGATAACTGAACATGGGACCTTTTGGTTTATGGGAGAACACTCCAGCCAATTGAGCCACAAAAGCCAGGGCTCAGAACTTTTTTTTTTTAATTTTATTGTTGTTGTATTACATCCATCCCATTTTTGCTCCCCTCTGTCCCCCTCCCCACCCACTCATTCCCCTCAAAGTCAATCCCACCTGTTGTCCATGTCCAGGGTTCCTTTAAAAATATGGAACGCTTCACGAATTTGCATGTCATCCTTGCGCAGGGGCCATGCTAATCTTCTCTGTATCGTTTTTTCTCTGTACCAATTTTAGTATATGTGCTGCCGAAGCAAGCACAGGACTGTTTTTAATCAGAACTCTTATCAGCTTATGGCACTATTACAGCTTTACCAATTGATAAACTATGGAAATACTATACTGGTTGGTAACTACATCCACCAAGAACTTCCCACATATCCACCTCCCTAGCCCTGGGTAAGGCACCTGAGGGGCTGCCTTGGATGCTACCCATTAATAACCTGTTGGGACTCCAACAACTACCATCCCATTTTCTACCTCCAGAAAAATGCTTAGTGCCAGCCTGGCTTTGCAAGGTGAATTTACTCTGACATCTGGCTCTCTCCGTAATTATGGTAGCTACTTGTTGGAGTGGTCTCCATGATATGTAATACAAGTTATTCAATATGTTGAATGTCACCTCTGCTTCTTTTTTAGTATCAGTTACAACAGATTTAAGCAAACCCAAGTAAAAGATCTTTTAAAAAAGGTATTAAAAACTATTTTTTAATCATTATGTTTAGAGAGAGGGGGAGGGAGGGAGGAAGCAAGGGAGACAAATATCAATGTGTGGTTGCCATTCACCTGCCTCCAGCTAAGGACCTGGCTGGAGACCTGGCTGGAGACCTGGGTATATGCCCTGTCTGGGAATCAATCTGGTGACCCTTGGGTTTGCAGGTTGGTGCTCAATCCACTGGGCCGCACTAGCCATGGCTAAAAGATCTTTTTAAATCTCCTCAAAAATCAGATGGTTTTCATTTTTACATACTATCTTCAAGAATTTGTATATATTCTTAATTGTTAAATAGTTGTAATCATAGCAAAGTTCATTTTTGTGTCTTGCTTCTCTTACTTAATATTGTCATAAGCATTTTCCCAAAGTAATACATAGTTTTCAAATTATTTTTCTAATGATTTATTGGTACCACTTTGACTTAGGCTAGTTGTTTATGCTCTAAAAATTGTGTGGTGGGTATGGGAGAAAAAAGAGAGAAAAGAAAGACAACATAATGTTATTTCACGTCACTTGCTGGGGCCCACCACATCCCTGTAGATTTTTCCAAGAGGTGACAAAATATAAAGTTCAAAGTTCTCCTACTGGGCTGAATTATAGCCCTAGAGAAGAAATTTTAATGGACTATCACAAACAGCTGTAACACAACTTCACCAAGATATTTAGTTCTCTTGTTTTGCATTACTTGTTTTAAGGCTATTTTCTTGGGGGAACTCAATCCCCATAATACTATAATGTCTTTTGTAGAGTTACTAAGACTATAATTAAAGTAGGGCAGCTAAGACAAATGATTAGTTTTGAAAACATAGCTTGCCCATTAAGTTCTAGAGAAAGATCACTAACTTCTCAGAAACATACATTACTTGATATCTAAATGACTAATTTGTTTATTTATGAGAACATTTTTTAAAAATTGGGTCATCCATTTCTATTCCTTAAATCAGTTTTCTCTATACTTCTCCATGTCTTCTTTCAAGTTGGAAAAGTAATAAAGAAAAATGAGAGGACTTGACAACTCTAGATATTCAACACAACTTTCCAGTTACTAAAGCTTCATTTTTTTTTCTTCATAGAACACAGTATTATCCCCTACTTATCATTCTGTGGGCAATTTAGCAACAGGGCTTGCCTAACAGAGCAGTTTTCACTTGGCCTAATTTTAGGCAATGACCTGTCTTTTTCACACTTCTCTAGTACTTATCCTGGTTTGTCACATGGCAACATTTACCCCAGAATCCCTGCTCCTAGGGCAATAGAAAAAAACAGCTCAATTTCCTTCATTGAATATAAACCACAAAATATAAGTAAATGGGTAAAATAAGAAATTCCACAACAATCATAAAAATCTACTCATAAACAGGTGGAGAATGAAAAAAGAAAACCTGAACCAAAATGCTGAAGTGAATGATTTCATAAAACCAAGCCAACACTAACATTACTGACAGCCAGATATCTAACCTGGGTCATTACCCAAGTAGGGCACCCTACTCTATGTTCATCAAATACTGGGGATCTTCATTCAAAAGGCTGTGTTTTCCTGGAACTGGGATTGCTAATGCCTTAATAAAGTTAGCACTTGGAAATAAAAATAAAAATAAAAAAGGGGGGTGGGGACCCTTTTCAATTACAGAGCTTCAGTCTTTTTGACTTAGTATATATATTAAAAATGCTTTACTTCAAATAAAGGAGCACATTTCTAAATAATCATTACACCAGAGAGAAAGAAAATGTAACTTCTTCAGGGCCTCCTCTGTGCCAGGTGCTAAATAGGCACCTTTTGGGTATTTTCCTATGAAAACCCATGCAAACTGCACGCTGAAAAGAGGCTCCATGGCACTGGCTCTCTGAGCAAGCATGGTAATAGCTTCCTTGCTATTTGTGCCTAAACCACAAAGTTTATGTAAGACCAAGTCAATGAGGGCAGTTGTGGGCAGGGAAGACTTCGAACTTTTAAGAGCCATGAACTGTGTGGGGTAAGAGGTACCTTTTATTTTAAACATCATTAACATTATGCATTACATTTGAAGCAATCAACTTTTCCTTTACTAATTGTATGCTGAAGATGTCTTAAAGTCTGTAACATATCACATTAAACATAATTCATTTAATATTTCATTATTCCCCTCAAACCTAATTAAAATGAAAAATACCAGCTGAAAATTCCCTTTTTTAATAAACACACTTTATTTTTAAAGGAGTTTTATGTTTACCAAAAAAATATTAGTGGAAAACACACAGAGTTCTCACAGACCTCACTCTTGTCCATAAATCCTTTCCCTATTATTAACATCCTGCATTAGTATAGTACTTTTATTATAATGGATAAGTCAACATTGATATATTATTAACTCAAATCCAAACTTTACATTAGGGGTTACTCTTGGTGTTGTACATTCTGTGAGCTTTGACAAATGTATAATGACCTGTATCCACCATGACCGTATCATACAGAATAGTGTCACTGCTCTAAAACTCTGCTGTGTTCTACCTATACCTCCTTCTCTCCCCTGGAATCTCTGGAAACCACTGATAATAATTCTCTTCCAACTCTAGCCAGGCTCCTTTGAGTCTTCTTGATTAGGCCTCAACATTGGCTTAAAATTTGAACAAACACCAGCATAGTTTCTAATATCTCAAGGCAGCATTCCTAGGATGATCCTTGCCCCACTTTTAAAGTGCCCTCCTGAGGAAACTCAAGGCAGCCAAAAGAATTGACTATTGGTTCCAGCTGATACCTGAAGACAGAGGCCTTGCCTACCAGCCTCCATCAGAGGGGAGAAGCCTAACTTTGACAAGTATCATTTAGCAAATTCAGATGGTTTTACATGGACCAATCCCCTCTTCCCTCTTTTTGTAATTTTTCACTTTCCTGACTCTTCTCAAGGCCTCATCATTCCCCCTCTCTCCTCCTTTTTTCACCCTTTAAAACATCTAGTCTTCTCTGCATAGTTCAAAGTTGAGTTCAATTTACATTGAATTCTTTTCCCTATTGCAGCCACTTAAAATCTGTTCTTTCTATTTTAACTAACAGCTTTATCCTGGACACCACTTATCTCTTTACTCTCTCCAGAGTTTTGCTTTTTCCAGAATGTCACATAGTTGTAATCATGCAAAATTCAACCTTTTCAGGTTGGTTTCTTTCACTTAGCAATATACATTTGAGGTTTCTCCCTGTCCTTTCATGGCTTGATAGCTCAGATCTTTTTATCTTTGTGTAATATTCCATTGCCTTCATTTACCAGTTTATCCATTTACCTACTGTTGAATATATTGTCTGCTTCCAAGTTTGACAATTATGAATGAAGCTTCTATAAATATTTATGTTCAAGTTTTTGTGTAGACATAAGTTTTTTTGTTTGTTTGTTTTTCTTTTTTTTTTTTTTGAAAGTGTAGTGCTTGTTAAGTTTGGCTAAGAGGAAGGAGAAACAATAGAACAGGCAATGAGTTTATGAGTTTTATTTGACCAGCTACAAACAAGTGGGCTGAGACTAAAGTGGTGTCAGCTAAGAGTAGCAGCAAAGTGAGGGTTTTTTAAGGGGTAGGGGAGTTGGAGAGACTTTCAAAAGTTCAGATGGTGCTAGTGATAGGGAATTAGGCTCTAAAAACAGGGAAGTTGCTAACATCTTATCAGCATAAAAATATATCTTTGTTAAACAGAATAACTGCAGGGTGTAGGTAGTTATTGGTGTCAGCAGTTACTGGGGGCATCAGATTTATTGGGGGCTTGCTGAAATTAGACCTGAATTTCTAGAATCCAGGTCTTCTGCCTAAGAGCATTTATTTTGCTTTTCCTTCTGACACATTGTCTTAGGTCACCTAAACACTTCCAGACTAAGATAAAAATTGGTAAAACCTTAATGAGTCAGAGAATTTAACATGTGCAATGTGCAATTAACTAGCATATTTTCCTCTGCATTTGATTTTCAAGAAAAGAAGAAATATATGAGGAAACAGCTATTAGGAACTTTTTTTTTTTTTCTGCAACGCCTATAGTTTATTCTTCCATCCCAGCCCTTGCCACATCTGCTTGCTGAGAGGATATGCGGAGTTTATCCTCCTGTGACAGGCATCACCTCTCTTTCTCTCTTCTCCTGCAGCTTCTGCGCCTCCTCTTCCTTCTCCTTTCTCTGCTGAGCTTCCCATTCTTCTTTCAACTTCCTCTCCTGTTCTTCCTGCTGTTTTCTAGCTGCCTCTTCCTTTTCCTTCTTGATTCTGAATTCTTCTTGTGCCTTCTGCTCCCTCAGCAACCACTCCTCATGTAACTTTTGCCTCTGTATCTACAATAGCTTCTCTTCTTCTATTTGCTGTTCATTAATTGCTTGCTCCTCTTCTTCCTCCATCTTCTGTGAGTGTCCTGAGTCCCGCAGACGGCCGAGCTCCTGCCGCCGTTTCTTTCGTTTCTCCTTCTTCAGGGCGGCCCTGTATCTCTTGTGGCTCAGCCTCTCCGGAAGTACCGCCGCCGCCGCCGCCGCCATCTTGCCAGCACCTCCAGGAACTTTTTTAGAATACAAAAAACACACTTTCAGAATGAAGAGGGGAGGAGAAGGAGGCAAAGAAGGGGAACACTTTAGTCAAGAAACTAGCATGGATGACTCATGGACACAGACAACATGTGGGATTGACTATGGTAGAGGTAAGGAGGGTGGGGAAGGGGAGAGCAGAGTGGGGGGGGGGGAATGAGATGA
>PVIW01008547.1:0-60131 GCA_004026585.1 Noctilio leporinus
AAAAAAAAAAAAAAAAAAAAAAAAAAAGAAACAAGACCAGCTGTTCAGTGGAGTCAGGCTCTTCGAAACTAATGACATTTTTTCCTAAGTAACTGAAATCAATAAGAAATTTATCTTTGTTTCAGTTCAGGCAATGGAGAAAATGCATTTTAACAGATGAGAAAAAGAGGATGTACTAGTTTAAAAAAAATAGAAGAGACATTCTGGTAAGGGCAAAGTACTGAGCTGATAGTTTAAGACATTTTGTGGCAAATATGTTGGTAATATATAATGTAGTTTTCTTTGTTTTGTTTCTGTTTTTTCTAACCTATCTACACTTCCAAAGACAAAGTGATTATGCCTAATTAGATTTGAATTTATATAAACTGTAAAATAGCAGCTTTAGTTATCATAGAAAATAGGTCATTCAATTTTAAAACAAAAATAGAAGAAGAAAATAGGTAGTGTTTAATACTACATAAATATTTTAGTGAACAGAAGCATTGCATTCATCTGCAAGGGCTGCCATAATAAAACACTAGAGACCTGATGGCTTAAAAAAATAAAAAATTATTTTCTCAAAGTTCTGGAGGCTGGAAATTCAAAATCAAGTTGCTAGCAGGGTTGGTTTCACTTGGAGACTCTCCTAGGTTTGTGGATGGCTACCATCTCCATCTAACTGTGTCCACATGTGAACCTTCCTCTTTGCTCATGCATCCCTTTACAACAGGGCGGTGATTGCAGGGGAAGGGGGGAATAGAGGAATAAATGGTAATGGAAAAATATAATAATTTTTTAAATGGCAGCAGTTCTACTATCATATAAGGATCCATCCTTATGACTTCATTGAGACTTAATCACCTCTCTTCTAAGACCCTATTCAAAATATAGTCATATTGGGGGTTAAGCCTTCAACACAGATTTTGTAGGGGTATCTTTCAGTCTGTAAGAAGCATGTGGTAATTTAAAGAAACTTTTTCTGTATTGTCTTAGTATGAAGAAATTCTTGTTCATTATCCATCTGTTTAAGATAAGCATTAGTAAGATTTTAGTTTTAGCTTCTTTTAAAATGGAATTAATATTAACCACAGTTATCAGGCCATTTTTATAAAATGTATTAGAAAAAGTCAAGTATTGAATAAGCTATTGGTTAAACCAATGCTTTGAAATAGCTAATCATTCTGGCCCTGGCTGGTTGTGCAGTGGATGGGTGCTGGCTTGTGAACCCAAAGGTTGCTGGTTTGATTCCCAGCCAGGGCAACATAACCAGGTTGCAAGCCAGGTCTCCAGCCAGGTCTGTAGCTGGAGGCAGGTGAAAGGCAACTATACATTGATGTCTCTCTGCCTCTCTGCCTCTCTCCCTTCCCCTCTCTCTGGAAATAATAAAATCTTTATTAAAAATAAATAGCTAATCAAATATGAAAGCCAAGAACAACTGTCAATTTTGGTACACTACAAAAATGAATCCCCAGTGAGTTCCATCAAGACACACAGACATGCTGGTGTAATGACTTTATATTGGAGTAACATTTTTGAAAGATGAGACCATGATGTCTACAAATAACTATAAACATTTTACCTGAAATTTGGAAGTAGTCAATAGGTTATTGGGTATTCATTTATTGCTTGATTTTATATTCACTAGTCAGTTTTACAACTATGTAGGAATAAAGGTTTACTTATAGATTTTTGTCAAGAAGAGACACAAATAATTTCTGTCTAATGGAAGATATAACCCTAGTCATAATTTATTGCCCAGTAAAAAGTTAACCAGTTTTATATTTTACCCAAGAATCTTATCCTAATATTTGCTTTTAAAATTGACTCATTATGCCCTGGCTGGTGTGGTTCGGTGGATTAAGGGCTGACTTGTGAACTGAGAGGTCACCAGTTTGATTCCCAATCAGAGCACATGCCTGGGTTGTGGGCCAGGTCCCAGTTGGGGGCTTGTGAGAGGCAACTAACCACTGTATATCTCACACATCAATATTTCTCTCCCTCTTTTTCTCTTTTCCCCTTTCTCTAAAAATAAATAAATAAAAGTTTAAAAATAAAATACAATAAAATAACCTCCAAGTCTACCCCATCAAATGTCATTTGAACTGATTTAACCTTAATGGTTTGCTTGTTAATAAGTTAAATAGAATCTTAGACACAGGTCCATTGAATATTTGCCACAGAAGCATAAATTTACCTTCCTGAATATAATAGTTAAATATAACCAATAAATATTTATTGATTGATTAATATGTTAGTATACTATAATATAAAATCTAAAGTACCACTGGGAAGCCCCAGAGTCAGTGCACCCAGTGGACAGCTTCAGATCACACCAGAATACAACTTTGCCACTTCCGTAAGCGACACATGCAAGAGGAGGACTCCAAAGCCCCATGGAAGCAAGTCCTGCTCTAGAGAGACAACTCCTACATAGCAGCTCTTCTGTTGCAGTTGCAGTCAACCTCACAGTCAATCAGCCAGGTTTGGGTAGGATGGTCAATCCCTCCAAGTGATGCTAACAGCAATCAAAGGAGGATATACAGATAGCCAATAGGCATATGAAAAGATGCTCAATGTCGCTAATCATCAGAGAAATGAAAATTAAAACCACAATGAGATATCACTTTATTCCTATCAGAATGTCTATCATCAATAAATCAACAATAAATGCTGGTGAACATATGGAGAAAAGGGAACTCTTGTTCACTGTTGGTGGGAATATAGACTACTGTAGCTACTATGGAAAATAATATGGGGGAATCCTCAAAAAAATAAAAATAAAATGACCTTATGATCCATTTCTAGATATAGCCAAAGTAACTGGGAACCCAAGGGTTGCTGATTCCATTCCCAGCCAGGGTACATACCCAGGGTATATCCATTTCTAGATACAGCCAAAGTAACTCAAAAATGCTAAGGATATATGCACCTCTGTGTTTTTGTGCAACATTATTTATAATAGCCAAAATATGAAAGCAACCCAAGTAGCCATCAATAGACTATGGATTAAAAAATGATGGTACATATACACAAGATAATAGTATTTGGCCATAAAAAATGAAGTCTTATTCTTGGAACAGCATGGATGGACATAGAGGGTATTATCCTAAGCGAAATAAGTCATACAGAGAATAACAAGAATCATTTCACTTACATGTGGAATCTAAAGAACAAAAGAAACAAATTAGAAACAAAGTTGGAGGTATCATGCTATCTGAGAATAGACTGATTGTTGTCAGAGGGAGGGGAGGTGGGAGCTTAGTGAAAGAGGTGAGAAGATTAAAAATTGCAAGTGGTAGTTACAAAATAATTATGAGAATGTAAGGTACAGTATAGGAAATATAATAAAAATACTATAACTATGTATGGTTTCAGCTAATTACTGGAAATATTGGGAGGAATCACATTTTGAAGTATTTGACTATCTAACCACTTTGCTTTACACTTCAAACTAATATAAAATAATATTGAATGTAAATTGTAATTAAAAAATAAAGTTTAAAAAGTTAAAATTTAAGATAAGCAACTGAAACATTTTTAAAAATCTTTTCAATTCTGTTGATTATAAAATAATTTAGGAAAAAATTATGCCAGTTGTTAAATTCCTTTATTATTTTCCATTGTTAATGTGTAATACACACATGTTGATAAAGTCTCTATTTGGACATTATGAATACATACTTATATAATAGGACAGTGAATATGATTGCAATTTAAATTACACAAGGTCTAGTCTGCATTGCTAACCTAATAGGTTTTGAACTTCCCAAGATTAATTTTGCTAGAATCCCATAGTGATTCTTGGTATTTTTCAGGGGAGAAAATTGGATTGGTATCATGACAGGAATTGGAGGTCACATAATCATGAATGTAGAATTCTTTTGTGCTAGTCCTACTGGTCACTTTTTCTTCTCTTCAACATTCAAGGTCAGGAATCATTGCCACTAGGAAGCCTTCCTTACATACAAACCTGGGTAGAATTATATGCCTCTAAACCCCTACGTTATTGTGCACTTGAGTGTGTGTGTGTGTGTGTGTGTGTGTGTGTGTGTATTTACATTTCTGCCTCCTATTCTATTCCTTGAGCTGAACTTTAAAAAAAAGAGAGAGAAAGATGCTGTTAAATCTAATTCAATTAATTTGGTGCTTGCAAGTCTTACTGGGAGTCTAAGTGAAATGAGATAATATATATTGGATTGACCAGCCAAAGTGAATTAAATAACTTGAAATACAAACATGGGTATTCTAAACCAAGACAGGGACCTTAGGGAATGTATTTATAAACTAGTGGTAACCTTGTTTAAACAAACACTAACACAGGAACCATGCATTGTTTCTTCACCTTGCTTCACCCCCACCCCTGCCAAAGAGCTGCTTAGTCAATAGATGCAACCATTTTGGATGTTTTCAAGTCTTAATTAGGAGTACAAATCTAGCCTGAATCTAAATCAGCCTGAATCTGAGCTCTACACCTTTAACTGGCAATTACTATGATGTAGTGTTCTCCATTGTCACATCACAGCTATGAGTTTTTAAAGCATTTATTTTGAAATCATTGGGGCTTATAGTTATCATCACAAAAATTTAATTAAAATATGCAAAATTTTCCAAGCATCAAGTTTTATTTTAAAGGAAGGCTTTGTGGCACATTTAAATGCCTGAAAATAAGGTATGTAATAAAGAGCCTGATAGACCTTTCACAATGTCATTTTCATGATATATCCTACTGAAACACCGATTATATCTAAGGGGGATACAGAATCCATTTTGTTTTTAAACTGACCCCAAAGATATATAGAAATGTTTGTAATTCCCACAATAGTCACAGACATCATTAGAAGCTTTCATAGACTTAAAATAAAACATTCAGATTAGTGATTATACTCAGTTCATGTGATGTAGTGGAAACTGATGTAGAGAAACAGTCTTTCAATTTTCTTTTATCTATACCTATTACTCACCACTTTTAAATTATCAAAAAGCATAGTAAAACTATGCAAAAGATATTTTTAACTGAAGAGGGATATGGGGAAACATATTCTTGGTTACAAAATTAGAAAACACAAAAGAGCTAGTGTTTCCAGAGTTTCAAAAAAATAATTTAATCTCAGCCACATCAATAATCCATCTGATTTGCCCTCTTCCTAACATAAGCTAAAATGTAAGTTATTCTCACACCTCAGAAAGTATGTAGGTTGTTTTTAAGAACATCTGGGCAAGATAAGGTTAATAATATGTTCATTCCTTCTGGTAAGATGCAGCTTTTTGCAGTCTAATAATTTAATTAGGAAAAGAGATTATGCAACTCAGGAGTTCTGAACTTATTACTGTTAAAGCTCCCAAAGAGTTTGTTCTAGCCTAGCAGTTAGTTTATTCAAAAAAGGCCTAAACCATTTTGTTCAGATGATGTTTCTGTTCTGTTAATTCTCACTACATTTTTATAAGTATATGTTATTTAAAATAATGCATTCTTAACGTTTTTTTTTTTTTAAAAAAACAGTCTTAGGGAAAATAAAAAACCCTCCAATAGAACTGTTATGCAAATAGGTAGGCGATTTGTTCCTCAAAAGAATAAAATGTGCTCTGGTTGGTGGCTCAGTGGATTGGCGCTGGCCTGTGAACCCAAAGGTTACTGGTTCAATTTCCCAATCAGGGTACATAACCAGGTTGCAAGCCAGGTCCATAGCTGGAGGCAGGTGAAAGGTGACCATATGTGATGCTTCTCTCTTTTTCTTCCTCCTTCCCTGACCTTTTCTCTGAAGATAATAAAATAAAATCTTAAAAAAAATAAAATAATAAAATAAAATAAAATACCTTAAAGCAATTATCGAGTGCTATATCCCAGTTTGAACTTTATTCTATTGTGTCAGTCAAGAAGTTTGATCCCTAGTGAAGACATCACTTTATTTAGTGGCATTTATATATTCTGGTATGTTTCAAAGGCTTCGGTAGTTGTCTCCTTGTAATATTTCAGCTTTTAAGCTGCTTCCCTGCCTCACTGAGTTCACATAAGATACATCTGAAAGCTTTAGTACAAATTTACTTCAAATAAAGTCTTCAATTCATTTTCATGGCACTGAAAAGACAGCTTTAATAACTGCAATGACAAATAAACTGGAAATCATTCCAGGCCTTTTCACTTAACTGACAAGTAGAACACTCTCATAATGAGCCGCAGGTTTTACGTTTTCTCTTTGACCATAATAGCTTCATTTAAGAGCGTCAGACCCTGACACTTCATCATTTATCTACATTATTTCTCATCTTCTTTCAAATAAATTATGGAATACTAGACTGAGCACATAAAAACAAAGTGACTTGTTATCAGTAAACAACAAGATAAATTGTCCAGAAGTTCCTCATTTAGTTCCCTTTAAATTTAAGGGTAAGTTATCGGGTGCACCTTTTTTAACTTCCAAAGTTTGCATTTTTACAGCCATCTTATTTCTCTTGCTACTGGCCTCTGTGCACTCATCCAAAGCCTGATGTGGAAGGCATAAAGTAATCTCATTATTCCAAGGTTGGCCGCTAAAGTACAAAGAGGCAGAAGGGGAGAAAATCAAATAAAAAACTTGGAAAGAGAATTCTCCACATCTGTAAACCCCCAGTCCATAATACATCTTGTCATACCAGGAAATGTGACACTTCCAAAGTAATGAACAGTGCAACTGTAACTCTTTTAGCCCTCGGAAATATAGCACTGATTTTAAATGCGTGGTTGAACATCATCCCTTTTCATGAATCCCCCCTCCTTTTTTAACCATATAGAACTAGAGAAAATCTAACAAAATCACCATACAATTGTATTTCCTTTTGAAGCTGTTGTCTATGTGTACAGAAATCCTCTAATCTCTTACTTTTACTTGTTTGGTATTAACTTTCAAAGATTTACAGTATTACATCAAAATGCTTAATAGCAAAAAAATATGTAAGAAACTATTAAAACATCAGTTTTTGTTTCTGACATATTGCAGTCAAAGCTGTATGGTATATTCATCAATGAAGGAGGATGTATAGTGTGGATAGTCACAGGTTAATAGTATGCATATAACTTAAAATGTTCACTGATTTAAATTATTCTGAAATTAATGCTAAAATATTATACTCCTTGTTTTGTTTTTCTTAGCTACTTCAATCAATTTGATCTTTAGGTTTTTCTAATTTAATAACAATATTATATGGAAATTTATTAACAGTTGACTTAACATTTGTAGGACTCTTACTATGAGCAAAATCTTGCCCCAGGGAAATATAAGAAAAGATATGTTCCATTACCTGTCCTCCAACAGCTTGAGAAAAAAAAAGATTGCTTGAATAATTTTGGCATGCTATTTTACTTCTGAGATTTTACAGTGGTACAATTTAAGGTATTAATTTATATACCTCTATATTTGTCCTTTGAGGGATTACTACAATGTCTAGTTCCTGAGAAGATTGTAAAATAATATGGTTTTTCTGGCTCCTTCTATAAAAACCAACCCTGAAGATGTTCCAGAAAAAGAGGTTGATAGATCCATCAACCAGCAAGGGTCATAAAAGTGTCTGTGGGTTTGTAGGAGAAAAAGAAGATAGGGCTTTGTGTAGGTGGGAAAGTGGTGGAGAGGTGGTGGTAGAGGCAAGACGGAATGAAAGAGAACCTGGAGTAGAACTATGTGGACAATACTGATTTAGGTAAAATAGACATAAGTTTTGTTGGATGTGTGCTCTCTTCTTTCCTGTATTCTAGCCTTTGCAGGATCAGTGCTGGTTAGGAAAACAGAAGAGGGAAATGTCTCTTTTGAAAGAACAGTGTCCAGGTAAATGTGCAAATTATTTCATGATGGTGCCTTGTGCTCTGGTATGTCCCTTACCACCTAAATTCACCATGAAAGACAGAGATAAAGGCTTGGACTTTTCTACATCTGCAAACAACCCAATAAAGATGACTAATACCCAAAGGCAATATAAACTCATTAGGAAAAGTAAAAAACAAACAAACAAACGAACAAACAAAAAACAATTCTGAAGAACTAACAAATATAAGGAAAAGACAACAGACTGAAAACATGTAAGTCAGGGCTAATTAAATAAGCATTAGGTGAGCATGCTAAATGTTGTCAAACAGGGAAAGGGAATATTATATACCTCTAACAGAAATAGAAAAGAATAAAGCATACCAAACATAACAACTAGGGATTCTGAGTGTTGAATCAAGAACTTAATACATAACTCAAATAAATACAACTAAAGAACTAGTTGGTGAAATGGAAAATAAGATGAAGCTCATTCATCAGGTTTAGAAAAGGATAATGGTAATACATGAATGGTTATAGATGTGAAAGGGTCAAGCTACATATTCTAAAAATGTAAAAAGAGTAGAAAAGAAAGGTGACAGGAAGCATTTCACGAACTAATGAGATATAGTCACACACATACATACTTATAATATACCTCCATAAAACAGTCAAAAGTGAGTTATGAGTAGAAGAAACCAATGAAAAATGGAAGCAAATTTATACAGGATAATATTTTTGCAACTCAATATGTATAGAGGTGTTAAGAACACTATTTAAACAATTAGTAATCATATCAATCACATGCTTAGGAGGTTGTGATTCATGTTGTATGTTTTCAACCCTAAAAGTAATGGTTTGCTCTTAATGTTTAATAGATGCCTAGTTTTCCAAACTTTCTGCTAAACTCTCATGATAAATAGCTAATATTATTAAGGAATAAATGTTATTTTATTTTGTGCCTATTATATAAAATAAGTCTGTCCAGTTGCTTACTTGAAAAAAAAAAATTTATTCCTAACAATTGTATAATCAATGTCTTATTTAACCCAGCATTTTTTTCTGCTAAAAACTAAAACTATAGAAATAAATAGCATATGTCCAACTTACTTTCATAATTCAATAACTTTTCTAAATATAAGATATCCATATATGAAAGTACAAATGAAGATCACTTAATACAGATGGGGCAGGTTATAAAGTATAAATATTTTTCTAGATAAGGTAACACCCAAGACAAATCTTAACCGGAGATATAGATTTACTAATTGGAAGGGGCTGGGTGGAAAAAGTGAAGGGGTTAAGCAAAATTTTAAAAATCAATAAATAAAAATAACACATAGACATAGACAATAGTATGATAATTGCCAGAGGTAAAGGGAGGTGGAGAGAGGTGGACAAGGGCAAAGGGGAAATTAAAGGGGATAGAAAGGGACTTTACTTTGGGTGGTAAATGCATGATGCAGTATGCAAATCATGTGTTATTTAGCTGTACATTCTAAGCCCATGTGGTTTTATTAACTAAGATCACCCCAATAGAGTCAATAGAAAAGATATTAATTTTCCCTAAATGAATCAGAATAGAGTCCAGATGTCTATACTTCATCACCTTTGAAGTAACAAATACAGAATATATATGTATATATATATATATTTATATATTTATAAAAGGTCTGTTCCAAAAGTATCAAGCTAATGTCAATATAATTAAAAATGTTTGCATGGCTGATTCTTTCAGGACAGACCTCATATTACCAAATTTTGGCAGCTTTAAGACAAGAGACTGAAATATTTAAAATACTGAAAGGGAAAAGGACTGTGAATCTAATGGGGTCTATCCACTGGAAATATGAAAGTATGTTTATATGATCATAGTGAAATAAAGGTGTTTTCAGACCAAAAAACAACAACAAAAACCAAAATACATTTGCCCTTCATAAAATACTAAACAGATTCCATCACAATGAAGAAACATGCCCTGTAGTAAAAGCTCATAGCTTCAGTTTGGAATAAAATGAATAGAAATGATGACCGTATAAGCAAATAAAAACAAATATAACTTTTTTAAAGTTACAGTATGCAAAACAGAAAATAATAATTTGACCAATAATAATTTGAATATAAATTAATTTATATTAATAATTATTAAAGATAGTTGAGACTTTGGGGGGAATGGGTGGGTGGGGAGGGGGACAGAAGGGAGCAAAAAGGGGATGGATGTAATACTACAACAATAAAATTTAAAAAAAAAGAGAAAGATAGTTAATCACTAAAATAGGATAAGAGAACTTTAAAATGTATAAAAATAACAAATGGGAGAATCATCTAGCTCCAAGGCTGAGGAAGACCACTGAAAGGAAAACAAAAAGTTGGAAGCTCCCTGACTTGCCACCACCATATTGTAGAAGAGGCTAATTAATACTGTGACCTACTGGAAGAGGAAGAAGTTCACTGGGTGTTATGGGACATAGCTGATCCATCTACTAAGATTGGTGAGCAGAAGATGCTTAAGTTCTGGAGAAACTGATGCTTGAAAGTTACTGGACACTGTCCCATGTGCTGCTGGAAGCATTGTTGTAGGAAGTAAAATAGTATAACAGACCCAGGAAGGCAAGCTCAGTCCTTTGCTTTGTGCTGCATTATGCTTCCAACCTCTCCACTGCAAAGCCTAACACTGAACCTGCTGGTAAAGGAGAAACGTTCATGAGGTCCAGCTTCAGTGTCACTAAGCAGGGCAATGAAGGACAAATCTGGAGCGCAGAAGAAACAATGTCAAACTGGCATACCATATAACAATCTTCTGTAGTGTACAAAAATATCTAATAGTAAAATAGATGACTTGTTTTCTTGGGGTAAAATTTTTAATTAAAGTAGACAAGCATGTCAGGGATACATATTGTCAGGCTAACTAAAGAATGAATCCACTAAAGAGATTAAAGTATGCACCACAAATATTTGCCTCATTGTTGTCTATTATTGTAAAAATTACAAATAATTTATTGCTACTAATAGGGAAAATTAATTACATATGTGCATATAATTGAATATAGTTCAATCATTAAAAAAAACAGGAGTTACAAATGAATATGTAACCAGAACAAATATTCATTGCATGCACACTAATGATAAGTACAGGTTTCAAAACAGTAAATACTGTATTATAACAGCTACATTATTGAGTACTTTGGTATACCAGGCACTCTGCTACATGCTCTCACTTACACTTAATCCTACTGGCAGTCCTGTGAGGTATTATCTCCATTACAGTACAATTTCATTTTCATAAATATACTCACAAATATGTTGGTAAAAATATATACTAAATTTATCTCTGGAGAGGTAATCAGTATTTTTAAATTAGCCCATTTGCTTGTATATACTTTCTATGTCTCACTAAGTGAGCATATATTAGTATCCTGAAAATAAAAATTAAATTCTAACTAAGCATTTATAATTTAAAATGTGCAATCAAATAACAATTATTTACCTCAGTCAGTGAACAAGTCAACTTACAAATTTAAAACATATGTACCAAGATTATAAGATAAAGCACATTTTATAATATGGTAGTTTTACAGTTTTTGGATGGTTTTGAATCACTTGAGAAAAGCATTAATATAGAAAGTATGGGTTTTCATTATGCCACCATCATTGAGGACTTTGAATCTGAAAACTAAAACATGATTTTCAAAGGATTACTAAAGATCTCAAAACTTGATCTTTTAAATTAGGTACACTGACATCAGATGTTCACACATGATTCATTCAGTTGATCCATTATTGGAACGATTGGGAAGTTAAGGTATATATACAATGTGATGATTTGATACATATAAATATTGTTAAATGTTTACCATGATAAGTTAAATGTATTTTTTACCTCCCATAACTACTGTTTTGTAATTGTTATTGTGAGAACATTAAAATTTAATGTCATAGCAACTTTCAACTTTTATTGTAGTAAGTATGTAATGCAGTATCATTAGCTGTAGTTGCTATGCTGTACATTATTAGATCCCTGGAGATCATTTCTACTGTAAGTTTGTATTATTTGATCAGCATTTCATTTCAGCTCCCACAACCCTCAGCCTCTGACAACTACCAATCTACTCTGCTCCTATGAGTTCAACTTCTTTATTTTTTAATTTTTTAGAAGATTTTATTCATTACCTCCAGAGAGAAGGGCAGGGAGAGAGGCAGAGAGGGAGAGAAGCACCAATGTATTGTTGCCTTTCACCTGCCTCCAGCTAAGGACCTGGCTGGGAACCAAACCAGCAACCTTTGGGTTCACAAGCCAGCACCTATCCACTGAGCCACCAGCCAGGGCTGAGTTCAGCTTTTTTAGATTCTACATGTAAAAGAGATTATACAGTATTTGCTTGTGTCTGGTTTATTTCACTTAGCATAAAGTCCATCCATGCTTTCTTTTTTATGGCTATGTAATAGTCCTGTGTTTCACATTTTCTCTTTCCATTTATTCAATAACAAACTCTTAGGTTGTTGTTACCTTGTCTTGTCTATTGTAAACATGCTTCAGTGAACACTGAAATGTTCTTTGGGATAGTGATTTCATTTTCTTGGAATATATATTCAGAGGTGGAATTGATGGACCAAATTATAATTTTATTTTTAATTTTTTGAGTAATCTTCATACTGTTTCCCATGGTATCTGTCAATTTTCATTCCTATTAATACACAAGGGTTCCCTTTCTTCTAGCTTCTGCCAACACTTGTTATCTCTTATCTTTTGGATAATAGCCATCTGACAGGGGTGGAATGATATCTCATGATTTTGATTTGCATTTCCTGTGATGTTAAGTACCTTTTGATCTACCTTTTGGACATTTGTATGTCATTTTTGGAAAAAAATCTGTTCAACCCCTTGCCAATTTTTCCATCAGGTAATTCTCCCTCCCTCTCTCTTTCCTTCTCTCCCTCTCTTCCTTTCTCTTTCTTTCTTTCTTTCTCTCTCTCTCTCTCTCTCTCTCTCTCTCTCTCTCTCTCTCTCCCCCCCCCCCTCTCTCTCCCTCTCTCTCTCTCTTCCTCTCTCTCTCTCTCTTTGCTATTGTGTTGTGTTCCTTGTATATTTTGGTTATTAACCTCTTATCAGATGTGTAAATTTATAAATATTTTTTACCATTCTCTAGGTTTTCTTTATTGTTATTTTTCCCGAGAAGGAGCTTTTGAGTTTGATGTAGTACCAGTTACTAATTTTCACTTTTGTTGATTGTGCTTTTGTGTTATATCCAAAAAATGCTTGTCGTGACCAAGATCAAGGGGCTTTTCCCCTATGCTTTCTTCCAAGAGTTTTATGGTTTCAGGTCTTATTAAGTCTTAATTAAATTCAAATTCATTTTTGTGAATGTTGCAAGTTAATAATCCAACAAAAAATATTTTTACATTTTTTGCTGACCCTAAATTATATTTACCTATCACACTCTAATGTATATTAAATAACTATAATTGGACCCACTATAGCCTTATGCTTGACTCAAAACAATAGATGATATTTAGTGCAATTTATACATTTTGAAATCCTGGTTGATAAGAAGAGTCAAATATTTAGTTTAGTATTTTTCTCTCATTCCTCAATTTATAAAAAATGTATTCCATTTTTATTATGGATATAAATCTTCAGTAGCCTTCAAATTTTTGAATTAGCAACTATTTTCCTCATCGTGTTGTTTTGGTTTGGTTTGATTTGGTTTTCAGCTGTTTTTCGCTGAATTATCAAAGTTTTTGTTTAGACTTAAATAAAAGCATGGTTTAGCATGGTTAGGCTTTACATCATCTCTTCAGTCTATCAGTTAATTCTTTAAATAAGCTTAGGAAAAATTTAAGCTTTCATCACTTGAAATGTGAACTCCTAGTAAAAGTATGTCAGGCTAAATAATTGTGCTTTTCTGTTTCTTAATCTTTTTAGCTATAAGGTCTATTCTTTTGTCTCTTCATAAACTACTCTTGATATTTATTTTCTAATCTTTTTAGAAGGCATTAATATTTATCTTTTATTCACATTTACTCTGCTTTGAAAACTATCCATAAACTGCTTTTTCCTATTTCTTACAACTTACAGTTCTAGAATTCACATTTAAGCTTTCGGTCTAGTTATCTATTACATTATCTATCATGAGCCCAGATTGGTATGGCTCAAAGAGGATTGAGTGCAGGCCTGTGAACTTCAAGGTCATTGGTTTAATCCCCAGTCAGGGCACATACCTGGGTTGCAAGTTTGGTCCCTGGTCAGGGTGCATATGAGAAGCAGCCAATGGATGTTCCTCTCCCTCATTCTCTCCTTCCCTTCCACTCCATATAAAAATAAATAAAATCTTTAAATAATCTATCAAAATTGTTAATCTTATATGTTTTTAAATAACTAATTATATTCATTATTGCTACTTTATGACAATATTTGGTAGTTCCAATATCTTTTGCTAAGTCCTTATAGTTTTTAAGTTTCTCTTATTTTCTATTAGTTCTCTCATATTACTTTGTCTCCTTGATTATCTTGATTTGATGCTTGACACTTTACTTGATAACTTATTTGTAGATATACTTTGTTTTCCTCTGATTAGGCAGTTGGGGAGAGAAATCCAAAATAGCTTAATCCAACTTGATCAGTAATTTTCTGAGCTACTTAAATGACTGGATGATCTAAAGTCTGTATGAGGCCTGCTTTGCTTCTAAATTCTTTTACTGCTGGGTGGAGCCATCTTGTGCTGCAATTCAAAGATAAAGGGATATACCAGGGCCACTATTACTATGAGCTAGCTACTTTAAATTGTGGCCTCTAGCCATGAAAGGATTAAAAGAACCACTCAGTCATTTGGTCACCAATTTGGGAATGTGCAAAAGTCTCCAGGAAAAGCCACCCTTGTCTATGGGTTTCCCTCTCCTCCTGAATTTTGAGCTGGAAATGCTTTACAACTCTTGGCTGTAGATGCTTCTAGTAACTTCTGCCCTCCCCCTCAAACCTAATCCATTTCTAGTTTCCTCAGTGGGAAGATTGCTCAGTTATATCCTAATATCCCCCTTTGAGAAGGAGAAGTCTCCATGTAGAATTTTAGGACCATACTTTGGTAGTTCAACGTGCCAGGAAATGCCAGTAAGGACAGTCCACAGAAATTTGAACTACCTTGTGAAAGACCAAGATTGGTTTTTTAATAGTGAAATATAAAAAAGTAAACATTAAATTTTAAAATACTGACTTTTTAAAACCTGACTGCTGGCTTTCAAGGACCCAAGAACCTATATTTGGTCTATGAGGTGCTAATATAATCACCAGTTTCCCACCAAAACAATTATCCTCTGGTTTAAAATATGAATGCTGTGTATATACCATGAACTTCTGAAGAAACACACAAATTTTCAGTCATTCATTGGACTCAAATATGACTTGCTCCCTGAGGTCTTGAATGACATTAGATTGACTTTCATTGAAAAGCAGAATTCAGTTGATCACACTTGCTGACCTTTGTAAATAATAATAACTTTTTAAGAACACATACTTTATTTACTTTTTCTGATTAAAACAAATCATCCAAGGAAATGTAACATGATTTTATTTTTCTTTAGCTTTAAAATAGTTTTATCTTATTTTGAAAGGCACACATCTAGCAATAGTCAACTACTGCATTCTGAGATACTGAATGTAGTTTCAATGTTTGAAGCATCCAATTTGTGTAAGCTAATCAGATTAACTTAATGACTATCAAATACTCTCTTTCACTAGGTCTGGATGACATTCTAAGGATGGAAGCCAAAATCATTGCCTAGCTTTATATAGGATGAGATAAAAACACAGCCTTATATTTAATAATCCTTGATAAATATAAAACATCAAGGTATTTTTTAAGTTTTATTTTACAATACAAAGTGATAACAAACATACATTAAAGACCATCAAGCTGAAAGTTAACATCAATTTTAATAAGATATGCTAGTTTTTAAATACTGTGCAATGTGTGTGTTGTCCTATTGCTATCATCCAAATAACTACACATAAAACATTTCAAAATGTTAATGCATTTTGAGATTGCTTAAAAAAAGCATTAATAATTGGGTGCACAATTTGATACTATTCCTAACTCTTAAAAATAAATCCTATATATCACATAATAAGCCAGTTTAAAATGTGCAAAAAACCCCCACAAATATTGAGTGCCAATTAGTTTTGAATGTTCATTGTATATCTACATTACAGTTATAGTTATTAAAATATTTACAAATTATTTTAAGAAGAAGGAATAATCTTTGTGATTTAACTTTATGTTTCTGTATTAAAAAGTGGTAAACTTATTCTTGACTATCTCTGATTAACAATATAGAGTATAAGAATAGATCCTTAAAAGACTGTCCTTATATGTATCTTTTAAGGAAATGTATCCAGGCATGTAAGGTTTTAAAGAAAATGAGGGGAATAATTTTGTAAAATGGAGAGTACTTAGTTATGAATATATTAAATCAATTCACAATTTGTACTCTTTAAGGCTGAAATTATGTAATGTTCAGCTCTCTGTGTGTGCTTTATTTGATTGATGCCCAAATGAATGTTGCATTGATTATATATTATCCTTCCTAATCCTCTTAACTGTAAATGCAAAATAACACACGTACATATGCAATTTCTGTGTCTCAGGAGTACCTTGCAGTGTGTAATATTTTCAATTAAATTTGGTAAACAACAAAACTTTTAAAAAGGCCTCTTTATTTTCTGACTTACTGTTAGGTATGTGGAAATTAAAATGAGCAGTAAGAGTTAATGTAATCAAGCAATGATGTTATGAAAATCTCTGCATGCATTATTTTCTGTAGCTGATGTTTCTCCTACCCTTTCTTATTCTAAAAGTGTATATGAGCTTATATTTTCTAAAACAATGGATGGATTGTACAGGTCCGTCTTCTGAAGAGATGAGTTAAAGAATGTTGCAAGGGTACTTGCCAAATCCTAGTACCATTATTAATTCAAGCATGATGAAATTGTTCATTTTAACTATAATCATGTAATTCATCAAAATACTACTAGAGCATATCGTTCTCAACTATTACACTGATAAAGCACCTTATTCTAACAGAAACAAATGCAGAAATTTACTTTGGATGGTTATCGACCCCCACCCCCCCAAAAAAAAAAAAAAAGTAATTGTTTTGAATCTGGGGGCAGCCTTGCTTCATATTTTGATAAAAAAAACCTCAACATGTTTTTATGTAGAGGCTTAAATTTAGTCATTCTGCATTTGAATAACTCCATGTATTAAGCTTTAAAATATGTCAGGACCCTGTAACTGAAATGGTATATTTTCCACATGTCAGTTTCTTCATTCTTCTTGATGAATACAGAACAAACTAAGATGGTATGTAAGTTTCCATGTAAGTCATAAATCAACAGAATCATGCATATCTACAGTCTCATCACCCAACAACTCTTCCCTAAAAGTTCTTTCTGCCATTAAGACCACAAACTTTTCCATTATTATTTTAAAAATCAAAATACGTTAGATGAAAACCATTTGTTGCTATTTATTCCAAAAAAGAAAACTGAGGTGCATAAAAGATCATTTGATAAGAATGTTTGCCCTTAATCATTCAATAAGACACCCAACTTTTGTTTATTACTCATAGAAGTATTTGTTTCATAAAATAAGAATCAGGAACCTAATGAACAAAACACACAAATGAGCGAAATAGAACCAGAGGCATGGAAACAAGGAACAGACTGATAGTGACCAGAGGAGAAGGAGGAGAGGGAGAAGAGGGGAAAGATGGGGAAGGGCCTGGTTAAGTAACTAGTATAAATGACCCATGTACATGGAAAAATGTAGGGATTGTGGGAGAGGGGATGGAGTAGGCAGGGCAGGGAAGAGCAAGGGAAAAAAAATCAGACAACTGTAATAGAACAACAATTTAAAATGAATGAAAAATAAAGGATGATTACTACTAAAACAACCTTGTAACAAATAACAATACCCACTTATTTGTATGTGATACTTGAGCATTGGAATACATGTAAGAAAATGCCCCTCCTTCTTTTTGAAGATTGGCTTATCTATATTACAGAGCCATACATAGAGAACAAACTTATAAGAGAGTGTTATCAATATTGGGACAAACTCTTGTTTTCTGGGCAATTTAATCTATCATTTCATTGTATGTCTCCTGTCTTGTTTTTAGGTTTTATGCTAGTGAATTAGTGTTCTTCATCCAACAAAGTTTACAACTTTGGAGATCCTTGTCTTGATTCTTCTCCCAAGCACATAAATTCAACAACCCATACTTGTGCTGAGTCCCATGGAGAGAGGAACACAGCTAGCAATGTTGTCCCTGTCTTTCCCTCTCCTTCCCATGCTGAGTATAAGGAAACTCCTCATTGTGCTCTTGAACTTAATGGTAAGCATCTTCTGTTCTCAACACCTGTGATCTACATTTCTATAATGTAAAAATTAAATTTATACACTGAGGTACCTGGCTGAAATTAAACAGTCTAAGTGTATATCACTCAGCAACAAAGCCACTGTTCTACTTATGACCTGTCTGGCATATTAAGCTCCTGACTATTGACAAGTGATCAGCTCATCTGTCATATTACATCCATATAATACCTTGGAGGTAACAAATTATAAAATCTTGCTTTGCACTGATTCAAAAGTATTAAGCATAAAACTAATATACTAATATGCATCTTTCTTATAATTATACAAATTTAAAAGATTATGCTGAGTACACTGACAGATTTATATAAATCAACTTTCCTAAGAATTTTTTAAAATTACATTGATTTTTTCAAAAGTATTTCTGTAAGCTTTTCCTTTCAAAACTTTTGTTTTAGTCACTTGCCAGCATTATCAAGTAAACTATTAGAGGAAAAAAATTTAAAAAATAAGAGGTCTGGCCCATACTTTAAAACTTTCCTACTCTTATCTTATGAATGAATACTGTACCTCCTTAATGTAGTCAAGATTATCTGATTGGGATTTTCTAAAATTTCTGTATCTAGCTACCTATTATTGTTTGTTGTTTCTGTATTTTAATAAAGGGTATACAAATCAGATCAATTTATGTAAGTATACAGTTAGAAAGATCTCACATGACCCCGGTTTAAAACATCCTGTGAATTTCCACACTCTCCATTTTGAATTTAACTAGACTTAAATATACTGAATGTTTATACTGAATAAAAGGGTAATGTTCATTTACCCTTTTTCATTTTTTATTGAAATTGTTTTCCATTACCATTTTTCCCTTTATACACCCCTTCCGCCACCCCCCAACCCTGAAATCACTACACTGCTGTCCATGTCCATTAGACCTTTTCCTTTTTTTCTCCTGACAAAGCATGTCTCCATATGGCTAAGGGAGAGAATGTTCACCACAAAAAAAGGCAAAAAATGAAATAAATTATTGAAAATCAGTAATTTGGTCATTTCTATGCAAGGTGAATGACACGTGTATTGACTTTCCTATTCAATATAACTTTATTTTTCTTTCACTGCTTCTGGGGGTGGAGGTGGAGGGTGCAGACAAAGAGGCAGAGACAGAGAAAGACAGAGAAATACTAATGTAAGAGAGAAACATTGATTGGTTGTCTCTCATATGTGCCATGACCCAGGGACCAAACCTGTAACCCATGTGTGAACCCTGACTGGGAATCAAATCTGTGACCTTTCCATACACAAAATGATGTTCAGTGATACTTTTTTTTTCCTTCCCAGTGGAGATTGTGTCTTTTTTATTAATATATTTTATTTATTACGATATTACAATTGTCCCAATTTTCCCCCCTTGCCCTCCTCCACCCAGTATCCCATTTTCTCCAGCAATGCCCCCCTTAGTTCATGTCCATGAGTCATGCATATAAGTTCTTTGGCTTCTCTATTTCTTTTGTTCTTCTTAACATCCCCCTGTCTATTCTGTAACCACCAATGTGTACTTATTTTTTTTCCTTTCACATCCAGATTCATTTTTTACTATGGGTTTGGCATTGTCTCTAGGACAACTTTCACAAAAGTGAGTTCTGCAATACACCATTTCTGTGATATATTTCACAAAAATAGCATTCCAGAGTAAAGTATTAAAAAAGAAAAAAATCTGCTTAATTTTGCTATAATTCTTCTTATTACACTAAACATGTCAGAATATTTGCCCCAGAATTTTAATTGGATTGCAAACTTTTCTCCCCCTTCCAATTAATATACACATATATTTTTGTAAGTCTGAATTAGAAAAGGAGTATTAGGAGTTAACAAAAGGTTGAATACATAGTCTATAAAGATATTTTAGAGGAGATGCATATTTTTAATCATTGAAAGACCTTAAGTCTCCAAATACTGCTATTTCATTCTTTTACAAATTTGGATGTGGGTATTCTCTTTACTTATATACCATAATATCCACTATAAAAATATTGTATAATATGAAATGTAATCAATTGGTCCTCTATTTTTTTATATAGTAGGAAAGACTATACTATAGTAGTAATATCATTTCAAGTACACATGAATAAAATTAAGGTTTATTACCATTCAGAGGTTTGCTCTGTTTGGTAATCATATGTGAACCAAAAGAATCTGTGTCATTTACTAAGACCCTGGCAAATATTCTTCTACCTTCTATGTATCAAAGCACTTTTTACACAGTGGATAAGGGGCTGCCCTGCACCAAAGTTCACTGATTCAATTCCCAGCCAGGACACATATAACCAGGTTGCAAGCCAGGTCTCCAGCCAGGTCCATAGCTGGAGTCAGGTGAAAGGCAACCATACATTGATGTCTCTCTCCCTCTCTGCCTCTCTCCCTTCCCCTCTCTTTGACAATAATAAATAAAATCTTGAAATTAAAAAAAGAAAAAAGAACTTCTAGTCCAGTCATTTCATTAAAAAAAAAAAAAAAAGAAGAAGAAGAAAAAGAAGAAAATAAAATAAAAAGAAAGAAGGTTAACAGTTTTCTAAGGGCCATTAAATATAAATCATTTTTCCTGAAGATGAATATTTTTTGAGTTCCTAACAGCTAAAGATATAGTAGGACACACAAAGTTTCTGTCACTGAGTTATTCACATTCTACTTGGGAACTAGATAATAAAATAATCAACTAATTCTATAAAATAATTTTTAGATTCTCCTTAAGTATACTGAACAAAATAGAATGATATGATAAAGAAGCAGTGGAGAAGAATTCTTTACATAGGGTTGTCAGAAAATACTGCTGTCAAGCAATATGTGTGATTTGCCATGTAAAAGGTGAAAGATGTAGCGATTTATTATATAATGCCTAATAACCCACAACCTGACTGTTTTCTCCAAGGGGCCAGAGTACTCTTTCTTTGCTAGGTTAATAAGTAATGTATCTGTGAGCAGGAGCATTAAAATCTTTGAGAAATTTGGAAATGGTTATCATTCATCCCTGACCCAGGGTTGATAATAGAAAATGTCATGGAATTGGAATATAAAATTTCAGTAAAAGAGAGACAAGGTAGAAGGATGTAAGCAACAATAAGATGAAATTAAAATAATGAATAACAAGTCATCAGGGAGTCATACTAATAAGTAGAGGCAACTGGAGTATTTTGACCTACAGAGATCTATGACAATGTTTAATATATCGTGGTGTTCTGAAATAATAGAAATCTTCCTGAAGAAAAGGCTTATTTCAAAGGAAAATCATAGTCTTCATTCAGTTTTTAGATATAAGTCTATTCTCATATCCTGAGCCAACTGATTAAAGGGAAGTTGCAATTCCCCTTGAGTAGATTCTATAAGCAAGTATAGGATATAAAGTAAATACAGCACTTTAATACCTCCCCAAGGAATCTGAGCCTACTTACCAAGGCAACTGTATACTATAGAAAAGAGAATGAATACCCAGGCTTTTCAAGGACTGTTAGATACAGGATCTGAGCTGACATAATATGAGAGAATCTGAAATACACTGTTTTTCCTTTTACTTGGGGTACATGAGTATTATACTAAGTCCATCTCCTACTGATTTCAGTGGATACCCAGACCCAGACTGCAGTTATTTCCCAAGTATGTATTTCATCAGCCAAAAGCATCTGCCTGACAAAATAAAGAATAATAGAATACAGATTTATATGTTCGTAATTTAGTTTTCCTTCTCATATGTCTATGCCATGTTGACAAGTGCTTAAACCATTGTCATGGTATCACATACAGCATTGCCTCAACTACAGAACTCCTACTACTATAAAATCATATAATAAGATAATAATCATGAGATTATATATTCTGACCTTGTACACAGCAATCCTGATATAACATTAGAATTACACGTTGAAGACTCAGCTAAGGTGCCAGCTCAAAACCAATGCCTTGGAATGTTGAGGCAGTCTACTATAACGATGTTTATGCATCTAATCTATAGCCAATAATGAATAACTTGGATATATAGGAACAAAGAATTGGAAATAAGAATGGCTTTTCTCATCACCACTCCCAGGAAAATACTTGTAGAATTTATAGTTAACACAGCCTTAAATTCTGAGGGGTTATGGGTTCTAGTTTCCAGAAAGGTGGAGGAAGTTAAAAAACATTTCTGTTGAAGAACATGAAAAATTTTTTTCTGCCCTGGCTGGTGGCTCAATGGATAAGGTGCCTGCCTGTGACCCCAAAGGTTGCTGATTCTATTCCCAGTCAGGGCACATAATCAGGTTGCAAGTCAGGCCTCCAGCCAGGTCTATAGTTGGAGGCAAGTGAAAGGCAACCATACATTGATGTCTCTCTCCCTCTCTGCCTCTCTCCCATCCTCTCTCTCTAAAAATAATAAATGAAATAAAATAAAATTTCTTCTGAACTGAAAGAAATAACTATATACCTTGGCTCTTTATATGATTTATAATCAGTCAAATAAAAGCATTATTGTCATAGCTGGGGTGATTAATTGTGATTATATGAGGTTCTAGAAACAACTATACAATGTACACAATGGGCACAGGGAAGAGTATGTTTGAAACTCATTATAATCTTTGACATTTTCATGCCAGACTGATTGGATGACATCGTCACTTATTCAGATGGACAAAACAGAAGAGGAACAATTTTTGTGGAAGGGTCAGAATCAAAGTTTTTGTTCTGAATGCATAAATCAGATACAATATCAACTTGATAGTTGAAAATAAAGCCTGGAGCTTATAGAATTTTAAGATAGAGAAATATATCTTTAAACGGTATACAGATGTTATTTAAGGCCACAGAAATAAATTGGTTTACTAAGGGTAATACTGTAGAGACAGAAAAGAAACAAAGGCTATACCCTTGGAAAATTCTAAAATAGAGGTTAGTAGAGAATGACAATTAGATAATCGGACTTAAAGGGTATAGCCAAAGGGAATGCATGAATGCTACAATGAAAATTTGATTCGGGTCTAATTTTATTGAATGTTCTTAAGAGGTCAAACATGTTTGGGAAAGAAAGTATCCATCCAACTTAATCATGTGATGGTTGCTGATGAATGATATGACTACATAAAAATTTTGATGAAGATTTTAGGAATAATTTCTTTACAATGATGGGTATAAAACAAGTTTGAAGAGGTTTGGTTAGTGAATGGAAAGTTAAAAAAAAAGAGAATAAGGGAGTCAAGTCAGCAATTATTACATTTTTTTCAGCATGAAAGGAGAAAAGAAATGAGGTAATATCTGTAAAAGAGAAATGGAGAGAGAGAGACTGAAAGAGTGAAAGAAAGAGGGAGATACTGAAAGCAGAGAAGACATGGATCCAGAGTAATACTGAAAATACAGATGTTATGGACTAGGCATCTAAAAATGTGGTAAGTTTTTCTTGATCACTTCTAATGTTTTCTCAGTCACGTATGACTGGATAAAGGTCAAGTGAAAAAAACTTGGCAAGGAAGAGGAAATCATAGTTTTCTCAAAGAGTAGGGAAGTAATCCTATCTCACATATTTCATTGAATTAAGTATAGTTTGCCCATTTAAGGCTTACACCTGATTAGCCTTCAGCCAGTACTTCTGGTATCCATTGCAACACTGTAATTGGTATATGATGGTACTTTACTGGTTGATGAGAAAGAGAGAGAGAGAAAATGAATATGAGAAAGAGGAAAGAGTGAAAATGAAAATTAATTACTTTGTAAGTGACTTTTCCCCCCCCAGAAAACTAGTTGTTTTGATGCAGGTTTGGAAAAGTAGATAATTAGGTTTAAATTTAAGTTGGGCCAGGAATGTACAGTAGAAAGGGTAAAGTAAAATTTTAAGCTATTTTCAAGAGAGGTTATAACAATCAGTCATAGATTTTCAGGTTAGTGAGGCAAGAAATAGGAATGGAGCCATATGTTAATAGATAATGAAAAATTGATGTGGGTGAATAGTTTGCTGTTCTTGAAAGCTGCTACAGAGGAAGTGTTAGAATAAAGAAGAAAAATAAAATTTGGTGGTTGGACAATAAAATGCTTGAAACAAAATTTTGGTGTTACTTGGTGATGACACAGTTTAGATATGTGGATACCTGAAAATGCACAGTATAGCATGGTTGGACAAGTATGGAAAGATCTCTGCTGACAAGAATATTCAGAAATAAAGAAGCCCAGCAGCTGAAAGGGGCACCACATAGATATTATTGAGAAAGGTAACAAAGAGTAGAGTTGTAAAAATAATTGACACAGCAACTAAGTTTCAATGATGAAAAAAAGTAGCATGAAGGAAAAAAATGTGGTAGCCACAAAGGACAGAGATGGTAGAAATGATGATGTGAGAGCATCAACAAAATGAAGTTGTTTTTAATCAGTATCTTATGTATGAGAATAAGTCATGGACAAAGGCAATGGAAGAAAACAGAAGTACAAACTCAGGGTGACTTTACATCTTTTTAGCCTGGGGCTATCCTGAGTCAAGCCTGTTACAACAGCATAACTATTACCAGCATCCATGTTTATTTTCAAAATTGCTTGGAACTGAACAATAGAAGTTATATTGTTTGGTTACTCTATGCCTACTACATCTTAATCCTAGACAAAAGAACTTTTTAGATTTACCTTCACCTTATGCTCTACAGAAATAAGAACACTTCACAATACTCATTCCTCTATCTTCACTCTTCAGACAGGTGAATGTTTTACATTGAATTCTCTTACTGATCAAATTTGTGAAACTCAGATTTCCATATGTTAATTAGTATAGGACTGGTTGCTGCACAGAAATCCTTGGGAAAAAATCTCAATTCAGCAGATCTGAAACAGGTTCTGGAAATCGAATCTACTGAAAATTACTTTGATATGATTAACGAATGCTAACAAATATGGACAGCTGTCAATTCTGACTTAAATGAGCATAAAGAAAGTTATGTGTATGTGGTGTGTGTGTGTGTGTGTGTGCTCGTGCATCTATGCACATATGTACATGTGGTGTTGAAAGTCACAGAAACTCCGATTGGACCATATGTCACTTACATCTACATCCTTTGAGTTCCTTCAGTAAGGAATCGTAAAATTGAATAGTTGAGATTTATCAGGTGCTTTACATATATAGGACATATTTCAGGTCTGGTTTAGCTAAATTCCTTGTAGTAAATAAACCCAATTACTCCAATAAGACTGCTAGCCCCATAAGGTTCTTTAAAATCCTAGAGACCATTTTGTCCTGAACCTTGCACATAGCATGCACCAAATAAATAAATAAATGATTGATTGATTGATTGATTGATCGATCAATTCTCTGATGAGATTAGGTGGAGCTGAACCTTCTGTCAATATTTCAGTCCCTGGACTCCAGTGTCACTCACTTGGCCATCTTCTGCAGTCTACCACTAAACAACACCTGTCTCCCACTACAACTCAGTGGAATTTATGGTTCATTTTTAGATGAAAATTTTTTTCCATCTGGGTCTGGAAAAAAGCACAGAGTGTTCTCCAGTTAATATTTAATTTTTTTCTATTTTTCCTATTGGCAATTTTATTCAATTAGTAAGTAATTTGATGTGGATACATATTCCTTTATATTTTACAAGTAGAACACCAACTTTCTAATAAAGGTCCAAAATGAAAGACAGTTTTATATAAATGTTGCACACGCATTTATTTAATAAAAATTCACTAGATATGAAATCAAAATGCATCATCATCCATTTGAACTCTAATTTTGGCTTGCATTGTAGATAGCAGTAAATGTAATTTGTCATCATAAACATATTTTATTTAATCATATGAAAGTTTAGTTTATCTGAGCAAACTTTATAGTGATTTTAATACACAGGAGCCATTCCTGACAGATATGATAAAATAAATTTATCACTCTTGACAAATTATATTGCAAAATGTCCTTTCATGGCTGCCCACAATGGAAACCACATTGCCATCTTCAACAAGAATGTCACCTGTGATTCTTATTTTATAACATTGTGCAGTGCCAATCTAAAACTGCTTTTCAGGGGGACTTCAGTGTACTCAGAATGTGAGATGGTTATAAGAATAATTGTATGAATGAAGGAAACCTGTAGCCCTTTAAATCAAACTAAGTAGTGTTTTATTAAAGTACTCAGCAAATCAATCTAAATCCAAGGGTAATAAAGCCCTAATCAGGTGGTAGAAAAAATAATAGGTTGTCATGCATGAGAAAAAATAGGCAATCATGAAATGTTTTCTTTAATTAGGTCATGTAAAGTGGAGGAACTGAGTAGGAACTGGCAAGACATTCATCACGAGCAAGGTGGGAAATTATTTCGATTATTAAGGAAGGAAAATTGAATGTGAGACACTTAGATTTGAATGGACATAAAGTTAAAGCTTTTTTAAAAAAACTATATCTACTACTTTGTTGATGGTAACTATGGACATGTGTGGGATTTTTCAAAGTTAAATTCAGCCACTTAGTCATCTACTTTGCTAAATCCACATCCGTTCATTATTTTCTAATGATTTTAATTTCCAAAGGGCTCCAGGCTACTGCATGTACCCTTACAGCATTCTCACTGCAAACTGTCTCTTACCTCCAATGGAATTTAGCTCCTAATAACTTGAGATTGATTATTAAGCACTTCTTATTTTCTTCTTAAACTGAAAAAAATGTGATTAATACTATCTGGGATTGTTAGTACACTGCTATGTACAAGGATACTGTTACAAATGATAAACATCAGTAGACAGGTTTCTTGTTAGACTTTGTCATTTTCGTAGCTAAGATTGCTAACTATATTTTTAAAGCCTTAATTTAGGGAATGCAATGACATGATTTCAAATATTTGCAGTAATGTGACAACTACCTCCAACAAAATTATGTTGACCAAATTAAATCTGAAAACTCAGTCTTCATCACCCCAAATAGCATCATCAAACATTTGGAACATTTTTGGTTTTTATTCTTTCACTATGCATGTCATAACTACATACTTAGGGGCACTGGTAGTTTAAGAAACTATGGACATACATGCGATCCTCCTTTATTTCTTTTTCTTCACTCAACCATGCAGAGAATATATATATATATATATATATATATATATATATATATATATATATACACATACCCAGGAAAAATCAGATGGTGTTCATTTCCATGAGTTACAATTATGGGTTTTATAATAAGTTAAGGGATAGAAACTATCAGCAGACATTTGTAAGACCTCCGTGGACATAGTCCCACCTATTAAGTCCAGACTTGATCTGAGATTTTGTATTTTAGCTGTCATTATTGATGCCCTGTCCCAATCTCCGTGACACACCTCAGAGGTAAGCTGGACACATCTGGGAGTAGAACCTATACTTGCCAGGGACTTTCTACTTCATGCACATTTTTCTCTCTGTTAGGAGTCTGTGCAACCAGTGCATAGGGTAGACCAGAAGAACCAAGGGTTAACATCCAGGGAACATATCAGAAGAGCAGTCCTCACTCACTGAGTGATGAAATTTGTTTTACTACCCAGAATTCTTACCCTCCACAGGGATACATTTTAGCCATATTCTGCACTGTTTTAAGAGGTTTCCAAAAGGATTGAGCCTCAATGGCCCATAGCAATAACTTCACATTAAGTTAGCCACTATTAGCTTTTCTTCCTCCCCTTTCTTACTTCATTTGCTGAATAAGCTACTTGTTTCTGAGTTTAATTTTGGAGCAACTTTTCAACACAGCACACTGAGAAGAGTGCCTATTAGATGAGAATTCTCCACCAATCCAGCAGTAAGCATTAGCACATTGTGTCTTGATTTCTGCTTTAGCAGCAATAAACTAAACACTGCCTTATTTATTAGCTTACTTCCTTTCTGGTCATTTCACTATAACAAATAACAACATCAAATTATTTTGAGATTTATATGTTAGCTTGGCATAATCTAGGGTATTCTGTTTACAAATTGAGTAAACAGTGCCTTATAAACAAGCTTTCCCCCATCTTTTACAGGTAGTCTCTGCTGAAAACAAGCCTCAGAGGATAAGTTCTCAGAGTGACAAATTTCTCATTACTTTGACTAGGAAAAGAAATATTGCTTCTTTAATTAAAAAATTATTCAGCCCTGGCTGGTGGCTTGGTAGATAGGTGTTAGCCTGTGAACCCAAAGGTCTCTGGTCTGATTCCCAGCCAGGGCATATTAACCAGGTTGTAAGCCAGGTCTCTAGCCAGATTTGTAGCTGGAGTCAGGTAAAAGGCAACCATACATTGATGTCTCTCTCCCTCTCTGCCCCCCTTCCTTCCCCTCTCTCTAAAAATAATAAATATTTTTTTAAATTACCATCCAGTTTTTAAGTAATAGGGAAATTGTTTAAATGAAGATGTTACTTTAAAATTCCACATTATCAATTATTTTTCTTTAATTATTATGTTTACCTGATTTTGTTAAATACTTTTATAGCTACCATGAATTGTATATTTAAGATTATGCTAAGACAGAATAAAATGAATAATACATTTAAAAGCCCATGGAAATCAGTAAATATAAAATAAATCAATAAAGCAATGAATTTTTGGTGACATTATGTGCAAAATAATTGCTAGTTTAGACTATCAAATCAGCGTATTCTGAGAGGAGTTGTAATAAAATACATGCCTCCTATAAAAGGAATTGTATCATGATGTTTCATGTGAGAAATCCCAATAGGATATTTAAAATGTACTGAGATCACTTAAGAATTTTCATGTACAGTTGAGTTCTTCTAACCTATATTTATGCCTAAACTCAAAGATGGGTGGGCTTTCCTGAAGCTCACTGAAGTAGTACAGTTAGTTTTCTTTTCAACAATATCTAGGCCAAATACATTAGTTCTTAAAAGTTTAGATTCATTAGAATCACCCAGGAAACTTTGTAGAAATTCATGTTCTTAACCCCAATCTGGATACAGTAACACGTATTTTCACAAGAAAGTGATCCTGATATACACTGTTCATACACAGACCCCACTTTGAGAAAGCTTAGTCCATTTGGTACTTAATAAATTCTTGTTGAACTGAGATATAAATGTTCAAACACATTGAATAAAAATAACATTTACCTTGATGAAGAAGGAAGCCATAATAAGATATATTAAGATTAATATATAACATAATTTCCCATGACTATATCGACCTATAGTCAGTGAATATAAGAACAATTAAACTACTTCCTGAAGATAAGATTCTCATTTGCCTGAGATTTACAGGTGATTTAAATTGCCTGGTTTGGCCCCAGAAACATGAAAGGTGTTCTATTGCTTTGAGAAATATTAAACAGAATTCAAACTTTGTAGCTTTCATATTTCCATGTGCTGCTTGCTTGCATGTTGGCCTGAGCTCTACAAGTCTGCTTGATTTAGTGGTTCAACAAGCCTGCCAAAGAGGTCCTATTGCCTCTCTTCCATCACTCATGAAGAACCAACCTACAAATCACTTGTCAACAACTTTGATCTACCTTGTTTCAGGTGGTTTACTCTCTGTCTATTATTTCTGCTAAGAGACCCATGAAAATTAAATACAGACCCTGCTGATGCTTGACTGACCCAGTGCTCCATCATAACAGCAGTGTAATAGCAATAAATCATTTCAACTTTAATCTATTGTTATTGATGAATGTACAATTATTTGTCATCTAATATGCCGAAAATGATGACCAAAGAAATAGATCAACTTTTTTCTTCTTCCAAGTGAGGCATTGATGGATTGTATCCCTAAGCTGTTATTACACTTATAATGGACTCCTCTGCACTGACAGCATAGCTAGTTTTTTAATCATTCCATAGTAATCAACTTAAGACAACATAGCAAGACTCATAACTCATGTTCTTTTCTTTTTTGGCAGTGATGGGAAATGAAAATGTTTTTATTCTTTTGAAATAATTCTTACCTGACTAGGCTGAAGATTGCTTTAAAATTGTAAATAAATGGCTGTTTATTGAGCTGAAACTGAAATGTGACATATTAAAATGTCTCTTTCGAAAGGGGAAAAAATTATTTAGGCCTGAGTGGATTAAGGCAGTGGAAAAAAAAGAAAAATTTGTTTAACTGGTTCATTGCTAAGTTTATACCTTATGGAAATATATTTATCTATAAAAGTCAATGTGATTAACAAAAGAAAGAATGACTATGATAAAATAAGAAATAATTCCTTTGAGCTCTGGTCAGGTGAGTCAGTTGGTTGGAACATCATTTCATACACCAAAATATCATGGGTTTGATTCCTAGTCAGGGCAGGTTCAAACCTCCAGTCTGGGCATGTAACCGAGGCAACTGATTGGTATCTCTATCTCTCAATCAATTGTCTCTCACTTCCACTTTCATCTCTTTAAAATCAATAAACACTCTCAGGTGATTATTCAAAAAAAGAAATAATTCCCCTGAAACCACTGTTCTACTATCTTCCTTCTCTTTTCATTTATGCTTCCATTATTAGCTCAGGTGGCTAGTAAGTTTTGGGTGATGAAATATACAGGTCAGAAAGAAAATAGAAATTACAAATAAAATATAGAGAAAGCAAATTGAATAACCAACTGAAGTGTAACCAAGGATTTACAGAAGAAGCTACATCATGACTAGTAGGAAAGACAGAGACATGAAAAAGGTGGGCCCCAATCCCATGAGTGGTGGCTAAGATTCTGAAGGGCTCAATTGCAAAGGTTCCCATTGAGGAGCTACGATCCAGGCTCAAATCAGGTTTCTCAACCCAGAGGAAAAAAAGCTGGGAAGATGCACCCACATAACACCTGGCAATGGAAGTGAGTGAGGATTATGTCTGCCAGGGAGAAGTGCACAAATCTCTTTTGCAGCCACTTATTCTGGGCTCTGAGAGGACAGAGGAAAGGTAGAGAGGACTAGAATCATGTGAGGAGAGATTGCTAAGCTCAGTCTTTCATCAGAATCTTGAACTGACTTGAGTTGTGTGGCTCTGAGACAGGAAACATTTAATTCTTACATAGTCAAACTGTGCAGAGCCCTCCATTCATGTGGCTAGACCTTGGTTTGTTTGGGCCTCATAAACACTGCTGGCCTTACCCTGATGACTCCCTGAGAAACCACCCCACAATCAAGATATGCAAGTACTTTGCAGGAGACAGTAAGACTTTGTATTCCCTGGGAATTTGCTGAGCAGCCTCATATCCAGCACTGACACTGAGTCTGAACCTGTATCAGTCTGATGAATACTCCTTGCCCATACCTGGTGACTCACTGAGGACCTACCTCACCAACCTGAGTACCACCAAAGGATCTTTCAGTCACTGAGCCTAAAAGGCAGCTGACAAATGGAGGTAGGTGGAAAAAAATGAGGATGCCTTGGGACTTTTGCTGACCTACTCCCAAGCCTGGTCCTGGTAGAAACTGGTCTTGGTAAGTAGCTTGACCATTTCTGTGCATATCCAGGCCCAGCAGAGGAAGACGCAGATTGCAAATTGCTTTGTAGCTCCAAAGCACCTACTAAATAAGGTCACCGATAAAGACTGGGAGTCATAACAGATCTAGCTAACACACAAAAACAAACAAAAAGAGGCGGTCAAAATGTAGAGACAAAGAAATAAGTCTCAAATAAAAGAACAGGAGAAATCTCCAAAGAAATAACTTAATTAAATAGAGGTAAGCAATTTATCAGATATAAAGCTTAAAGTAGCCCTGGCTGGTGGCTCAGTGGATAAGGCACTGGCCTGAGAACCCAAAGGTTGCTGGTTTGATTCCCCAGTCAGGGCACATAACCAGGTTGCAAGCCAGGTCTCCAGCCAGGTCTGTAACTGGAGGCAGGTGACAGGTAACCATACATTGATGTTTCTCTCCCTCTCTGCCTCTCTCCCATCCCCTCTCTCTAAAAATAATAAATAAAATATTTAAAAAAACAAAACAATAAAAGAAAAGTTCAAAGTAATAGCTATAAGGATGACCATGAAAAAGGACACAGAAGCTCTAAAAAAGAACCATCAGAAATGAAAAATAGAATATCTGAAATGAGGAATACATCGGATACAGTAAACAGTAGGTTGGATGAAGCAGAGGATCAAATCAGCCATTTTGGAAGATGAGGTAGAAAAAGAACACCCCATAAGAGCTGGGAAAAAAATGAGGATAACTTAAGGAATCTTTGGATCAACATGGACCGTAACAACATTCACAAAACAGTGGTGCCATAAAAGATAGAGAGCAAGGAACCTAGAAACTATTTGAGGAAATAATGATTGAAAACTTTCCTCAACTGGGGAATGGAAAAGTCCAAGAAACACAGAGTCCCAAATAAGATGGACCCCAAGAGGTTTATATTGAGACATCATAATTAAAATCACAAAATTTAGAGACAGAGAAAATCTTAAAAATCACAGTAGAAGGACAAAAGACAGTTGGTTACCTAAAAGGGACCTCCCATAAAACTGCCAGCTAATTTCTTAACAGAAACATTTCAGAATAAACAAAATTGGCTTGAAATATTTAAAATGATGAAAGCAAAAACCTCCAACCAAGATTTACCTAGGTTATTATTTAAGAATTGCAGAAAATATATAAAGCTTCTCCGCACCCCCTCCCCACACACACACAAACACCTAAAGAACTTTGTTACCACCAAACCAGTATTACAAGGTATGTTAAAGGGTCTTCTTTAGAACAAGTAAAAAAATAGAAAGACATAGCTAAAAAAATAAAATGGCAATAAATTCATACCAATCAATAATCACTTTAAATGTGATTTGAATGGAGCTTAAATACTCCATTCAAAAAACAGGGTAGGTGAATAAACAAGAAAACAAGACTCATAAACACTCATATGTGCTATCTACACCCCCTAACGGAAGATCCACACAGACTAAAAATAAAAAGATTTTTTTCATGCAAAAGTAAATGAAAAAATAGTTGGAGTAGAAAATATTTATACCTGACAAAATATATTTTAAATCAAAAGCTATATGCCCTGACCAATGTAGCTCAGTTGTTTGGCCATTATCCCAGAAACTGAAAGGTTACTAGTTCAATTCCCAGTAAGGGCAAATGCCTAAGTTGAAGCTTCAGTTCCCATTTTTGGCATGTATAAGAAGCAACTGATCAATATTTCTCACATTGATGTTTCTCTCCCTCTCTTTCTCCTTACTATCCCCTCTCTATATAAATAAATAAACAAATAAAATCTTAAAAAAAAACAAAAACTAAAAGCCAAATATAGTAAGAGACAGGCTGAACAGTAAATAGTGATAAGAATAGCAATCCAACCAGGGAATATAACCTTGTAAATGTGTATGCACCCAACAAAAAAAGCACCTAAACATATAAAGCAAGTCATGATAAACATAAAGGAGATATGGACAGTAGAGAATTTTAATACTCCATTGATATCAATAGATAAATGTTTTGAAAAGAAAATCAACAAAAAAAGAGCAGCCATAAGTGATATACTATATTGGAAGTAATTAATTGATATATTTAGAGCATTTCATCCCAAAGCAGTAGAATATACATGCTTTTTTAAAGTACGTACAGAACATTTCCTGGACAGACCACATATTAACACAAAACAAGTCTCAATAGATTTAAGACTGAAATTATATCAGGCATCTTCTCTGACCACTATGGTATGAACTAGAAATCAATCATAAGAAAAAAAAACAAACTAAAAACACAAAGATGTGGAGGAAAACTAACATATTACTAAACAATGAATGGGATAACAATGAGGTTCTCTATGTACAGAATCATCTCACTTGAGAATAAAAAGTTTTATTACTTTATTTCCAATTTGGATACCAGTATCATGTTTAATAAAAATGGGTAAAAGCAGACATCCTTATCTTGTTCCCAATCTTAAGAGGAACAGTTGTAGTTTTTGCTTGTCAGGTATGATGCTGGTAGTGGGTTTGTCATATATGGCCTTTATTATGTTTAGGTATGTTTCCTCTATTCCTGCTTTGCTGAGATTTTTTAAAATCATAAATGGTACTGGATTTTATCAAATGCTTTTTCTGCATCTATCAATATGATCATGTGGCTTTTATCCTTCATTTTGTATGGCAAGTCACATTTATTGATTTGAAAATGTTGTACCAGCTTTGCATTCCCAGAATAAGTCCAGAATAAATCCCATATGAACATGGTGTATGATCCTCTAGAAACATTGCTGTATTTGGTTTGCTAATATTTTGTTGAGGATTTTAGCATCTATCTTAATCAGATATTGGCCTATAATATTCTTCCTTCATAGTGTCTTTATATGGTTTTAGGATTAGAATAATGCTGGCCTCATAAAATAGTTTGGGGGCCATTTCCCCTCTTGAATTTTATGAATATATATATATATATATATATATATATATATATATATATATATAGTTTGAGAGGCAGCCACTGACATATTTCAGAAATTTATATAGAACCACAAAAGTCCCTGCATGACACCAGTGATCCTGACAAAGAAGAGCAAAGTTGGAGGAATCATGGTACTTAATATCAAACTGTATTATAAGGCCATAGTAATCAAAACAGCATGGAAATGGCACAAAAACAGACACATATTTCAATGGAACAGAATAGACAGCCAGAAATAACCTCCTTCCTTTATAGTCATTTAAGTCAATTAAGATCAAAGGAAGCAAGCACATGCCATGGGCTAAAGATAATTTATTCAATAAATAGTTTTGGGAAAATTAGACAGATACATGCAGAAAAATGAAACTAAACCACCTTCTTACACCACACAAAGTAATAAATTATTCAAAATTAATCAAAAATTTAAATGTTGGACCTAAAACCATAAAAATTGACCAAAAAACCTCAGAAGAAAATGGACAGCAAAATCTCAGATATTGCTCTTAGCAATTTTTTAAATCATATACCTACCCAGGAAAGGGAACAAAACAAACAAACAAACAAAAAAATAATAAACAAATGGGATTACATCAAATTAAGAATATTTTACACAACACAGAAAATCACCAACAAAATAAAAAGACAACCCACACAATGGGAGGACATATTTACTAATCTATCTATAAGGGGTTAATATCCAAAATTTATAAAGTACTTGTGAAACTCCACACCAAAAATAAACTACCCAATTAAAAAATGGACAAAGGCTCTAAACAGACACTTCTCCAAAAAGGACATACAGGTGGCCAATTAACATATAAAAATGATGCTCAACATCATTAACCATCAGAGAGATGTAAATTAAAACCTCATTGAGATATTACCTTGCACCTGTCAGAAAAGCTATTATCAATAACTCAACAAGAGAGGATGTGGAAAAAGGGGACCCTTTTGCACTGCTGATGGGAATGTAGATTGATGCAGCCTCTAAGGAAAGCAGTATGAAGATACCTCAAAAAATTAAAAATGGATCTACCTTTTGACTCAGTGATTCCACTCCTGAGACTCTCTATCCAAAGGAACCCAAAATATTAATTCAAAAGAACATAAGCACTCCTATGTTCATTGCAGTGTTATTTATAATCACCAAGGTATGAAAGCAGCTGTATCAAATGTCCATCAATAAATGAGTGGATAAAACAACTATGGGACATAATAAAATATTACTTGGCCATAAAGAAAAGAAAAATTTACCCTTTACAACAGTATGGGTGGACCTGAAGAATATTATGCTCAGTAAAATAAGCCAGTCAAAAAAAGACAAATACCATATGATTTCACTTATATATGGAATCTAATGAACAAACTGAACTAATAAGAAAAATGGGGACAGACTCATAGATGGAGAGAATGATGACAACTAGTGTGGTGTGGAGTGTGGAAAATTGAGCAAAAAGAAAAACGGGCCCATAGACATGGACAATAGTGAGATGATTGCTGGGGAGAGGGGCCATAAGGGGACTAAAAGTAATGTAAAAAATACAATAAAGAATACATTTTTAGAAAGAAAAACAATGAGATCAGAGAAGAATTAAAAAATAACTTGAAAGAAATTAAAATGAGAATGAAACAACCCCAAATCTATGGGACACAGAAAAAACAGATCTAAGAGGAAAATTATAGCATTATAGGCCTGCCTCAAAAAACAAGAAAAACTCAAATAAATAATATAATTTTACATTTAAAGAAACTAGAAGACAACAAACAAAGCCCAAAGTGCAAGAAGAAAGAAAATAATCAAGATCAGAGCTGAAATGAACAAAACAGAGTCCTAAAAACAATACAAAAAAATCAATGAAACCAAAAGCTGGTTCCTTAAAAAGATTTAAAGAAAAAGATTGATGAACCTTCAATAAAACTCATCAAGGAAAAAAGAGAATTGACAAATAAAATAGGAAGTGAAAGAGAAGAATTAACAAATGTCATCAAAGAAGTACACAGATTATAAGTAAGGAAATATATCAACAACTACATGGCAACAAATTGGACAATCTGGGTAAAATAGATAAATTCCTAGAAACATACAATCTTCCAAAATTGAATCAGAAAGAATCAGAAAACCTGAACAGACAGATTAGAACTAATGAAATGGAAGCAGTAATTTAAAATAATTCCCAACAAACACAATTTCTGGACTGGATGGCTTTACAGGCGAATTTTACCAAAAATTAAAAGAACTAATGCCTATCCTTCTCAAACAATTCCAAAAACTTCAAAAAGAAGGAAGATTCCTAAGCTTATTTTATGAAGTCAGCATTATTCCAATTCCAAAACAAGATAAGGACACTACAAAAAAAGAAAATTATATGCGAAAATCTCTGATGCACATAGATGCTAAAATCCTCAAAAATAATATATTAGACAACCAACTTCAGCATACATTAAAAAGAACTTACACCATGATCAAGTGGGATTTGTTTTGTGGATGCAAGGTTGGTTCATATCCATAAATCAATAATCATGATACACCACACTATTAAGATATCAATGGTGTATTTCAGAGAACTGGAACAAATATTCAAAAATTTATATGGAATCAGAAAAGACTCCAAATAACTACACCAATCTTGAGAAAGACCAAAGTGTGAGGCATAATGCTACCTGATATGAAACTATACTATAAAAAATAACAATTAAAATAACATGGTACTGGAATAAAAACAGACATACAGATCAATGAAACAAAATAAGGGAGCTGAGCCATGGATGGGTGGTTTTGGTGGTTGAGCATCATCTAGTGAATCAAAGGGTTTAGGTTTGGTCCCAATTGAGGCATTTACTCATGCAACTGATTAATGTTCCTTTCTTACATCAGTACTTCTCTGTCACATTAATTATGTCTCTCTCTCTTTCTCTCTCTCCCCATTTCCCTCCCTCCCTCCCTTTCCTCCCCTCTATCTTCCTCCTTTTCTTTCTCTCTAAAGGTATCAATAAACATATCATTGGATGAGGATTTTAAATAGTAGGAATAGCTAGCCTACAAATAAGCCCATACCTTTATAGTCTGTGAAAACCAGAAATTTGACAAGCCTAATTTAAGAATGTTAATTATTTTCTACCGATAGTAAGTACTGAATAAATACAAGCTATTAATTTTACTCTTTCACTCATATTTGGAGAACATTTTGAAGAAATTGAAAATGTCTGCAAGAGGACAGTGACTTAAAAGAAAGTAGGCAGCTGGTTTAACATCATATAGTAAATGTTTTAAATCTTTGAAAGGCCAAATTGAAAATAATGTTTTGTTCTGGTTATATGGAAGAAAATACGTTAAAAAAAAGAAAATAATTAACATTCTTAAATTAGGCTTGTCAAATTTCTGGTTTTCACAGAGAAAATAACACTTGCATGACTTTTTCAGGATTTGGATCACTACTTGATTTAGCAATATGTCACTTAAAGGTACACTACTCCAGTCTTAACCTAGTCATTTCTTATCTGTTTTATCTTGAATAGATCTGGTCAGCCAAAAATGCTGGCCTCTGTTGGAGCAATATGGTAAGGATTTTAAGTGGTAAAGTTATAGTGACTCATTGCTGTTGATCTGGTTTTGACCAAACCCCAGGCATGTAGAACATAGTCAAGTTCAACCTCATGAATTATGAGTTCACTTTTCCTCTACTCAAAGTCTGTGCCTGGTATGAAGTGGATCAGGAATGAATAGGACTGAATGTTCTCAAAGGGAGGAGAGGACTCTAAACTGTCAAAACTGAGAACACAAGCTGTTTTCTGCAAGAGTATGAGGCAACTAAGTTGTCTTATGAAAGGGAAGACTCCATGATAAACTTTATGTATTAAATAATAGTCTCCATAAGACTTAGGCCATAGTCTGCCATAACTGACCCTGTTCTTTTTTAACTGCCAATGATAAATGTGTATTGTGGTGTGGAATCAATGGCTTTATAAAGTTATATTAATCATTCTGCAATATCAAATATTCATTTGCTTTATTCTTTAATAGGTCTTTCTCATTAATCATAGTCATTTCCATTATTATTCTCAATGATATTCCTACTTCTTAGGGTGGCAAAAAGTTGTTTCCAATCCACTTTACTTTCAGTAACAACATAGAACATGGAATTATCCCTTGATTTAACAATACTTCATATTTTTCTGTAGTTCTAACATATTTTTGTAATATTGTAATTATTTGCAATATTATTGTAGCTATATTATTATAACTGCCAAATCATGCAAACTTTCAACTGAGTTCCTATGCCTTTTTTTCTCAGCTCTCTTTAAAATTAGTTATATTGTTTTATTCTAGCTTTGGAATCCTTTGCAAGATTAAAATAGTTTTCAAATGGAATCTCTTTTGTCATCCTCTCCCCATATTGGTAGTATCTTTATTTATTTGACTTCATTATTATAAGCCATACTACTTAGCTTATTATGTGGGGATTTTATTAAGATGAGGATCACTGAAGATAAATAAGTCAAAAAGGACTAAATTGTGCTCATTATAGCAGCATTAATATAAGTCAAAAGTCTTTAAATGTACAAATAAATATAGTTTTCATAAGGTATAGATACTGTAGTACATTTTCTAGGCCATATACAATTGCACAATGGTTTTGTTTCAAACACAAAATTATTTGGACACAAAGTTTATAAAATATAACTTGATAATGAATAAGTAAATATAATTTCAGAATTTATATTTTAGTACAACTGAAAATGTCTAACCAGTATAAGAAGCTTATAATATAAAAAAGATGCCAAGTAAAATGACTTACATACAGTATAAGTCATTGGTTATTTGACTATAAGTTCTCTTACATACATAAATTTCTTTCTAAAATTTTTCCTTAATGATCTAAATAAAAAATAAAGAGGCCTATTTATTAGCAAGTTATCATTTACATCAATTCATATATAGGTGGTGAAAGAGTCAGTGAAAATAAAGATGTAGAGAGCTTATGTGTGTAGTACCCAAACTGTTGAATTCCTATTAAATTCTAACAATGTTTGCATAATATAAAATATCTACATTTTTAAAAGAAATCTTCAAAATACCTTTAAAAATATAATAAGGACACTAAATTCCTCAGTCTTTTATATCCTTCTTCAAAATTCATTCTACAAACTCCTAATTCTCAAACTAATAATAATTTCTGAGAAGTTTCTCTGTTAATTGCTCTGCTGAGAGCTTCATATCAATTAGATATGATTATTCTTATTTAATGTATCTAAAAATTAATGTTTAACATAACATCAATTTTCCCAATTAAGAGACTGAAAATGAATTAAGAAGTCAGATACATCTATCCCAATAACTGCTACAATGAAGACAGTATTTGTATACTAAACACTACAATCATATTTCTGGATTTCCAGGATCCTTTGGAGTGAAACTGAGGCCATATATCTACTTATAGTTATTGAACCACAAATGGAAGGGATACATGTCATTTCTAGCCAAGGTAAATTAAAAAATTCCATGTTTTTTTCTGTTAAGGCTGTTCTGGGAGTATCTTTCAGATGGTAAAATTGTGAAAAGCTGGAAGTCTACCGGTATTAGTTTTTTCAGGCTACTGCAGAAAGTACCGTAAACTAAGTGGCTTATGCAGTAAAAACTTACTGTCTCACAGTTCTTCTGAAGGCAAGAACTCAGTAAATAAGGTATCAGGAGGGCTGTGCTTTCTCTGTAGGCTCAAGCGAAGAAGGTGTTTGACATCTTCCTTCACTCCTATAGCCTCAAGTACAGAGCCAACATGTACTTGAGGCTATAGGAATGAAGGAAGATGTCAAACACCTTCTTCATATTTTCTTCCCTTTTTGTGTGTCTGTGCCATGTCCAAATTGCACCATTTTATAAGGATGCTGGTTAAATTGGATTAGAACCAACTTGAATGATTTCCTCTTAACTAGACTGTGTCTGCAAACACCTTTTTCCAAAAGAAGACCACATTCTTAGGTGTTAATATATAGGTCTTCAACGTACTGTATTTTGGGGGAAACACAATTCAACTGGTAAACGATTCAACCTTCAGGAACTTTGACAGCAAGAAATCTACCTTTATAATGTCTTACATATTGAGATTTGAGTGTTGAGTTTTTTTTATTTTTTAATTTGTTTGTTTTACCACAGGATGGCTTCTATTCTTAACTTATTTTATATTATACTGACTTATTCTCAGTTATTGTAATATCTGTAATCAATTTTCCTTGTCAGCATTTTTATTCCCATATAATGGCTACTGAGCCCAGTTTTACTTAATCTACCTATAGGCAACATAACTACATGATCTTAGTTAAACCCGTGTCATTCTAAAATACCTGGGCTGGTTATTGGTCACCCACATGGCCATTTTTTGTATTCATTATTATTGATGATCAATATTCCTTAAAGCCTAATAATCAACTCCTATTTCCCTTCTTTTTGTTCCTTGAGAAAGTGGCAGTGAAAATAATTAAGTTATCTCTATGACTCTGTGATGCATATGTTAGAAATGACTAGCTTAAAGATGAAGTCCAAAGTCTATGGATGGAAATATAAATTTCTCCATAATATGGTCCTTGTATACTTCTCCAGACTATTTCATACCTCTCTCCTCCTCAGACCTAATATGACAGACATACCAAATAACAGAAAACATTTTATATGAACATTTGTTCAGATTCCTATGCCTTTGCCCATGCTATTTTCTACATATAATTGCTCCACCTCACTCCACCCTCATTGCTTCCATATGTGCTCCCTGAGAAAACTCATAGATGATTAAAGAGTCAAAACTGAAGTATTTTTAATTCCTTCAGGTAGAATTGGGAGATTAGTTAGGTGACATTGGCTGCTTTAATAAATTATATTAGAATGTCAGTGAACTGTTATGGTCACATATTAGTCCAATTGCAATACTCCTGATTGGTAATGATTCAGGAACTTAGGCTCTTTCCATCATAAGGCACTACTTTCCTCATTGGCACAGAGAAAGGGGAAGAGAGAAAAGAGAAGGCACATTGATATAAGAAAGTCTCAAAAATGTATCCCTTTGCTGAGAAAACATCTTCACTGACAACTCTGTGTTAGTGGTCTGTTAACTCTATCTTACTTGGTTCCTCAGTCCATTGAGCCCTCTTTTAAAGTATCTAGAATTAAATTGGGTTCTAAATTTTTTTTTGTATGTTCTTCTCTCCAAGTAGGCTCTTAACTCATTGTGAGAACAAATAGTGCCTTGATCATTTTATTTCCTCAGAGTCCAGAATTTTACCTGGCACATTGCAGGAAAATGTATGTTTGACTTAATTATTGAATTAAAATTTTGTTAATTTCTGCTGCTATTAGTACTTTCACTGTCCTATGATTTCTTAAAATCAGATAAAAATTTTAAAATGAATCCAACTCACTTGCAATATTCTAATTATTTTCTAGATCTAAAATATAGTAAGCTAAAATTCATAGCTAAACTTGTTACACAGTAGGCCTAAAACCCCTAATCAAATTTAACATTGCCAGTGGCATTTCATTCTCAACTATTCAAGTAATAGAATATGGAAACATATATTTTGTACTAGTAAAGCCTGAGAATATCTAATTTGGCTATTACTCTGTCCAATGATTTGAAACTCAATATTATTTCTAAGAAGTTTATATCATAATGAATTTCCCCTACTTTATTTATTGCTCAGACTTGTTTGAGTATGGTACTTACATTGATCATGAAATAACAAAAACAAAATATTTAGACAACTAATAGGACAAAGTAAAGTCTTAATATGCAGCTGCCTGGAACAACTCATATTAAAATTTGTTTTAAAATGTTATAATTTGTTTCAATTTCATTAGTATTGTTTCACACTTTTATTTATTTCAACATGTGTTAGCTAAAATGAATTGTCATAATTAGTAGAAATTGCTCTGTAAGAGAAATAAATGAGTTAAAGCTATCTTGAGGCCACTATAGCTCAAATTTTGGTCAGGAATGTCCCAATTACCCTTTTTCACATGATATCATTAAAACATTTCACACTTAATAAACAGATATTTTAAACAAACCTAACTGCAAAGTCAATGACATTATTTCTAAATTATAAATCTCATCATACAATTGTATCAAGATAATATATATGTTGTCATTAAACCAATAATATTAAAATACTTGTGAAGTTATTTATAAATTTAAATTAAGCTACCCAAATTCTCTATTTTTCAAATTCAACAACCCATCTTTTTAATAATGTTCTAAATGTCTTAAATCCCATATGCACATATATATATAATTATACAAATTATATTTGCATATATGTATGCAAACAAAAAGCAGATGTGGATTTTTTCAGTCACAAATTTGAATTGGCAAAGTATAACTTGATTTTCTTCATCTTTCTTTCTGACTAGGGGCCAAAAGAGAGACAGAGAGAGAGTCAGAAGAAAGAAAAACAATCTAGTTAACATCAGATAAGCTTGATTAATATTTTTTTTAGTCACTTCAAGTTTAAACTTAACCAATTATGATTTCTCCTTTTGCCCTTCTTTTTCCATGATCTGGATAACATAGGCATATAGGGTTAAATTAATTGTGACCTCAAGAGGAAAAATCTGGTCCGAAGGTGGTTTCTGTCCATGATGGCCTTGCTGAATTGTCAGCTCCTCTCTGCTTCCTAGCTGCTTTTCTTCCACCCCAGCAACTGCTGCCATAGGCACAGTCTCAACTTGCCTCCAGTCCATGGTCCAACCTGACATTTTCTAGGGCCCTAGACAGCTCACTTACACTATCTCTCACATCCTGCAAATGTTATATTCTTCTCCATTTAATGGGTAGCGGACAAATTCTCTTGACTACTGACCTAGTGTTCCATATAGGAAGTGGATCACATGGCCCTAACATACTCACAATCCACAAACTACCTTGGGGTTTTATCATACCCCTGAAATTTAGCCTGTCACTCTTATCACAGAGCCCCTCTTTTGACACTCTCATGGGTTGCCTGCCAGTCCTAGAAATACTTATACATTTTAAACAGGTAAGCTGGCTCTTAGATTTTACTGTAATCCATCCATTGTCATTATTAACATAATAAATATACTTCTATTATCATTTATATAGAACATAACTAACATAGCTAATAAAAATGTATCAAATTGATCAAACCAAAGAAACAATGGGCAATGAGAATGTTGATGGATCAGCTTGCATAGGAAAGATGTTGCCCAGCACTAGCCGTAAAAATGCATGCCTTAAGGCAACTCAAGAATCTCCTCTGTCTCAAATATCATAGCATGGTGCCATTACACATTTGCCTCATGCAACTAATTATCCTTATGCTGATTTCAGAATCACTTAAATAACCTCTTGAAACCTATCTTGTTAAATGGGACATGGAATGTATCGGTGGACAGCCACCATTTTATTATATACAAATGCATCAGTATATTTTGTATACCATGCTCTCTAGAGTTTTGTTTGCATAATGCCATATGCTCAATTCTGGTTTATCCAGGATACTCACAACAACAACAAAAAATTTTGAGTCTAAAAGATGGCAAAAAGGGGATGGATGTAATACAACAACAATAAAATTAAAAAAAAAAAAAAAAGATGGAAACAATAGTGAGTAGTTAGGTAAGAGCATTCTTACATGAGGTCTTTGCCCAATGTAATTTCTTCAAAATTCTGCAATGTGAATTTTCCTGGTCTACAACAGTTTATACATTTTCTAAGTGACAGCCCTATGTGGAGGTGCTCAACAATTTTCTTTTCTAAAGGAATTTTGAATAAAATGCTGGTATGTTTACCCAATTTACCACAAAGCTTGTTATTGGATGTTTACACATAATTACCCAAGGTTTTTTGACATTTAGCACATCAATGCATATAACATTCAACTGTGCTAAATCTGTTTCCATAAGTGAGACTCTCCTTGTGGGGGAAGCATAGTCAAACACACACCAAAGCAGTTGAGAATCACATCACAGAGAAGAGTCATCTGATGACAAGAAAAACAAAAAGGAAGCACTGTGAGGGTAGCAGGGAACACCTGTGTAATCCCCTCCCCTGAGTGGGCACTGTGCTCAAACCTCATATGTAGTTTATGCTAGGCAGCAGTCAGATATTATTGACTCCATGCAGCTAAATCATACAGAATTCATTTTCTCTTGCTGGTACTTGGCCAGAAACAAGGTTTATTAGGCCTTACATCGCTTTATCATCAAGGTTAACTCCTCACTCTAAGGGCCATTAAGAGAGCTTTATTATTAGTTTGTAATTTTGTATGTTTTAAGTGGAATGACATTATTTTGCCCAAGTGAATAAAATGAAGTACAGTAATTGTAATTGCTATTGCCAGACTACATAGTGAGCCTCACAGGATTTTCCAAAAGTAAAATGACAATGCATCATCATCAACCTGGCCATCATCTCACCACAGCAATTCCTGGAATATTTCCAACATTCTTCAACAATTCTTGGGTGTCCCTGCATAAGATATATGACATGTCAAAGTCCAGATTCATTACCTTCCTATGTTTTTTCCTTCAGTACAAGATAATCCTTCATCATTGACTCATTTTTTAAAGGAGTCCTCCAGTTAAAAATATATCAAGATCTTTCCACAAGATTTCTTGACATTGACTCGTTATTATAGAAAAGAATACATTCAAGAAAACTAATGGGTATCATAATGACCAAGTGACAAAGCATAGCTCTATATGCACAAGATAGATAGCATTGACACAAAATGATAAACTGAAGTACCTGAATGTTCATGGTGATTTAAATCATATTTGGTTAAGAAAAATGCAGTTGAGAATTAAAGAGAACCAATGCATTACAAGGAATTTGAATATAAATTCTTAATGCCTTTAGGCCTACATTACCTGGTTCCTGTCTTGGGAAATAACCTCATCACTTGCTGCTGTTCCTCTGCCCATTACTCTTCACAACCTCTTGTTTCATATGTTTGTATGCACACAACATACATAGTACACATACACAAGAACACACTTGTGATCCACCATCTAGACCTCTGACTGTTTTTTGACTCCTTCATACTCCTGCACACCCCTGGGATTTTGTTTTAGTAGCTTCTATTTACAACTGCCTGGCTTTCCTTACTCCTTGCTCTACTTAGGGCCAGAGTAGATCTAGCTCTTCAAGAAATAATTGGTTTTCAATGAAGAAGAAACTAAACTGAAACTAATAAGCCAAAATGTGGATGCCATGTACAATAAAACCACTTCTCCCAGAACCAAAGCATAGCCATGTGTCTGTGGCAAGGCTTAGGGTTTGTATATTAAGTCTGAGTGAGGCCACCAAAAAGGAAGTTCCAGTTTCCTCATACATGATAATGAGAATTTAGTCAAGTCATACCTAAACTCTGTTTACACTTAGCAAGATGACCTGTTGCATATACCTGTGGAGTTGGTATCCATGAATATACAAACTTCATACAAGTAGCATTTGGTATTTTTTCAAAAGAGGCATAACATCTTTCTATATCATTTTCTGTAATTCTCAAACAAAACTCTGAAGAACCCCAAAAGATCTTGCTTTGAACATGCCCAGTTATAGGTACACTAGAAATATCTACTGAAATAAAGGAAGCAATGAATAAACAGAGACCACTAATTCATGCTCATTTAGTTTGATTCAAACTACCAGTGTGGTTTCAGAACTTCAGAGTTAAAGTAATTATGCAATACCTTTGATTAGCCCCTTACCCATGGGCATGAAGAAACTGGAAGATTTAATAAATTATTTATTAAAGATATATTTCAAAAGCAATATGTATCTTTAAAAGGCTCATATATACTATGCAGACAGAAAATAGATGCTCTAGAGGCAATTATATAGCTGACCAACCATGGTTATTTTGTGCACCATGTATTAAATATTCTTACCCTAGTTTAACTTCTCTAAAAACATATAATAATAACATTTGCTTAACAAGACAATTACTAGAGACATATAAAATAATGTCAGACTCTAGGTCAATCACTGGCATAAATTGGCCCCCAAATAACTTCTCCTCTTTCTATTTGATTTCTATTAGGTTGAATTTGTGAAACTCTTCTTTATCTATGCAGTAGACTATTGCATCATATACCAATTTTTACTCACTTTTATATCCCAGTATAAAATATATAATATTATTTTGGGGGTATGTATGTATGGTATGTACCTTAAATAAATGTCATATTGTCTATTGTACCTTGTTTTTATTCAACTGCATGATTTTAAAAACGTTCCACCTAGATACATTTGATTTTTTAAGGCTATGGCAGAGTGTTTTATAGTATGTATATTCTAAGCTTATTTAGTCAGTTCTTCATGTATATTTAATTTAGGTTTTTTAAGTTTCTTGTCCTCACAAATTGTGATCCAACAAACATCTTGCATATTATCCTACTGTGCAAGAATTATTCTCGAATACATACCAAATGTGGAATTACTAGAACAAAGGCATCTTAGTTCTTTATAGTTGGTTAATTAATTATTTCAAAAATTTATTATGACTATACACAATAATCATTTATTATCTTTTATGGTTTCTCTGGGTTAGATATTCAAACGGCACACAATATGGATGGCTTATGTTTGCACTATGATGCCTGAGACATCTGCAGCAAGACTTGAAGTTAGGATCTAGAATACATCTGAAGGGTGAGGCTGATGGGCATCTATGAGGTTGACCCAGTCTCTCAGTTAAATAGCCACCCTTAGACTCTCCATGTGTCCTGGGAGTCTTCACAGTATGGTGGCTTCATTTCCAGAATGAGCTTCTCAAGAGAGGAAAAAAGTCAAAAGGAATGTATATTGCTTCCACTCTTGAAAGTCATGCACCATCACTTCCATTACATTGCATGGGCTGAGACACTCACATAGATCTGTCTAGTTGCAAGGGAAGGAAACACATCCCTTACCTTTGACGGAAGAATGTCTTCATCATTTTTGGGACAGTCATTCTCGAAAATATCCATCTGTGATAAAAGAAAATGAACACTTAGTTTTTGGTAGATATTGCTGAATTGTTATCCAATTTTTTTTTTTTTTTTACCATCTATTCTTCAAATGGAAATTATAACAAGGTAACTTTTAATTCACATTTTGACTTTTAAGGGTTAAAATATAATTTAAAAAAATTGTCATGCCCAATCTATTTCAACTAAAACAAAGATATAGAACCTGCAATCAATGAATTTTGGTATTCCTTGTGGATGGGGGAGGCAGAAAGAGAGAGGCAGAGTGAAAAAGAGGGAGGGCGGGAGGGAGAGAGGAAGAGAGGAAAAAAGAGAGGGACTAATATTTTAAACAAAGCTCTCAGGATACAAATAGGTCACTTAATCTTGTTATGGCTGTTTTCTTTCTTGTAAAATTGAAATAATTAATAGAATCCTTCAAAACAGAAATAATTAAAATAATGTGTGTAAAGGTCTCAGCATAGTAAACAAATAATAAATGCTTAAATTTAGTATTCTATATTTATAATCTTATTATTCTCATAATTTTCAAATTTTATTTCTCCATGCAACCTTTCCAAAAGGCAAACTTTATATCACCCTATCTCCCCTTCAATAGGCTTTAAATATGCAACCCACTATAAGCTATTTTCAACTCTGTAAATACTTTGCAAAAATAGTTTTACTAAGAACTTCAATAATCTCTGATTTTTTAAGATAAATTAGTATTAGTCATTATAGAAGATCTCTTTGTTACTATATAAAAACTTATTTTTATCATTATTTGTTATTATTACTAGAAATAAACATATTTATTATTCATTGCATTAACCACTCAACAAAAGGTAATAGGGTACTATATTCAAAATTTTAAAAACAATCTATACCCAATAAGATTATATGCCCTTTACAGGTGAGAAAGAGAGATACAGATGTGTGTGTGTGTGTGTGTGTGTGTGTGCGCGCGCGCACGTAGAGAAAGAGAAAAAGAGGGAGTGTGTGTGTGCATGGAGAAAATGTTAATTGCCAGAAGACCTGCATTATAATAAATGTTAAACACAGTTCCTCAGAAGTATAATTTGAGCATTGGGATGTACACATAGAAATTGGAAAGTATAAGACATTAAATAAAGGTAAAAATATTTTAATTGCTCTAAAATGACCGAATGAAACAAAACTAGAAGCAATGTCTTTGCATATATATTTCAAGTAGGAAAAAAATGCATAGGAATAACATAAAGAATGAAAAGAGGACAAAATAAAGTATTTTAAGGTATTTATAAGCATAAGAAACCATAATAAAATTTTAAAATACAATGAAATTAATTATAAATAATTTAAAATATAAGACATTTTATATTTTAAAAATTGGTTTAACTAATAAGGCAATAATAAAATGAAATCATAAAAATAGAAAATTGTAAAATAAAGTATAAAAGATGAAACAAATTACAGAGGCAATAAATAGGAAATTAGATGGTAGATTTTAATCCAGCCATATCAATAATTACACTAAATATAAAAATCTAAATATATCATTTAAAATATAAACATTGGTAGATTGAGTTAAATACTAAAACGCAAATGGCTTGACTTCTGCAACAAATTTATTTTAAATATAAGGACATATATAGGTTAAAAGAAAAAGTATGAAAAACATCTGCCATGAAAATACTAATCAAAAGAAAGCAAGAAGATATGTTAATATTAAGCAAAATAGAACTCAGAACAAGTACTACTACCGGAGAAAAAGAAATATTATGTGACAATAAAGGGGTCAATTATCTAAGAAGAAAAAATAACTCTAAATGAAGAGTTCCAAAATATATAAAGCAAAAACTAATAAAACTGAAATGAGAATTAGACAAATACATAATTATGGCTCAAGACATCAACACTCCAAGTAACTGATACAAAACAATGTAAAAATTGACAGAATTCAGTGGAGACATAAACAGTTATACAATACTAGTTGGAAGCTCAGTGGAATGGCACTCCGCTTCCAATAATGGATAGGATATCTTGACAGATCAATGAGGAAATAGGTGACATGAACACTACACCAACTAGACATAATCATAAAAGCAATTCTCTACACAACAAAAGCAACATATACACTTTTCTCAAGTAACAAGAAAGATTATCCAGGATTGATCATACGTTAGGCTACAAAACAAGTTTCAATATGAAAATATAGAAATAATAAAAGTATCCCATCAAAATAATGAAAATAAAATGGAAATTAATAACAAAGAAAAGACTTGAATATTAACAAATATGTGGAAATAAAACAACATATTTGTAAACAACCAATGAGCCAAAGAAAAAATGACAAGGGATATTAGAAATTATGTTGAGATAAATGAAAATGAAAACACAACCTACCAAAATTTATGGAATGCATAAATACAGTGCTTAGAGAAATAGTTACAGGTATAAATACCAACATATATAAGAAAATCTCATATTAACATAATTTTACACCTAAATGAACTAGAAAAAGAACACACAAAACACAAAGATAAACAGAAGGAAGGCTATTCAAGATTAGATCAGATGTAAACAAAAAGATAACAGAAGATAATAGAAAGGATAAATAGAACCAAAAGTTTCCCTTGTAAAAAGGTTGACAAGGGAATACAATGAAATATACAGACCTTGTATCATAGAAATGTACACTTGAGCCCTGGCTGGTGGCTCAGTGGAATGGCACCAGACTGTGCACCCAAAGGTCGCTGGTTTGATTACCAGTCCAGGCACACAACCAGGTTGCAAGTCAGGTCTTAAGCCAGGTCTTCAGCCAGGTTGCTAGCTGGAGGCAGGTGAAAGGCAACCACCACACATTGATGTTTCTCTCCATCTCTGACTCCCTCTCTTCACCTCTCTGAAAACAATTAATAAAATCTTTAAAATACAAGAGAAATTTACACTTGAAATCTATATGATCTAAGAAACAAAAACAAATTAATAAAAATAAGCAGGTTAACAAAATTGACAAACCACTAGATTTATTTTAAAAGGTGCAAATAAATAAAATTAGAAATTAAAATGAGCTCATTGCTACTGGTCTTGCAGAACTAAAAAGGATTATAAAACAATACTATGAACAGGTATATGCCAACAAGTAAACCTGTATAAAACAGATTTCTAAAAGTACAAAATGGGAGAGGAGTAAGTGGAGCAACACCAATCTCCTCCCAACACCAAACTGGAATTACAAATTAATTAGGGAGAAATCATCTGGAATAACCAACAGAGCACCAACTGGAGAGAAGCCTTATTACCCTGGACAGAACAGAAGAGCTGATTCATCACAATGAGACTGGTAGGAAGTGTGGAGACACCAGAGGCCGGCACGGCTCTCATGGGAGGCAGCTGGAGGGATAGAGAAACATCTCAGTAGTCAGGGCTTCACCTGAGCAGGGTGGGATCTAAACCCTCAACTGGAATTCCCAGCCTACAGCAACACAGCTGAGAGTAGAACAGCACCCAGCTGTGAGAAGCAAAAATCCGCCAGTTTTAGGGGCTCGACAAAGAGACCAAGTTCTTTAAGGGACCACACATGAAAATATAGCAGCACCCACCTACCCTGGGCTCCAGCAGAGAAAGGGCACAGTGGACTAGAGAAGCTTGGGGAAAGTTTGGATCAGTGGCTTTAGGGGGAGAGTTGATGGAGCAGCCAGTGAGCCCAGTGCTGACCCATCCCCCAAACAGCCAGCAGACCACTCTTCTCCAAAAGGTGGGAGCCTGAGGGGAAGCCACAGCCCCACCCATAGGAATTCATCCACCCCACCCAGCATGCCTGTGACCTCAGATCACAGGTTGATTGGATTAACAACTTGAATTCATCTGCCCCACCCAGGAGTGCCTTAAACTGACCACTGGTCAGAGATTAACAACTAAAGGCAACACAGACAGTGGATCTCTGGTAGTCTCCAACTGGCTGACTAGGCCCAGACTGGGACATAAGCTGACTTCACCAAGCACAGATCCAGGAAGTAAAAAAGTGCACCTCTAAACCACAGAAGGTCACACCACTAAGACAGTAAGTCAAAGCAAACCAATCTAAGAAGTAGAAACAAACAAGAGCCACCTAAAATAGGGATTCAAAGAAATAAACCCTCAGCAAATGTAAAGGAGGAATCCCCAGGCAGAGTGCAAAATGAAATAGAGGCAACACCCTATCAGACATGGAATTCAAAATAGTGATGATAGAGAAGCTCAATGAGCTCAGTGAGTTCAAAGAAAACTACAAATAACTCCAGGGGAACTATGAAGAACTCCAGGGAAGCTACAACGAACTCACTGAAAACTACACAAGCATTAAAAAGGACATAGACACCATCAATAAGAGCCAGGAGGAAATGAAGAATACCATTTCTGATGTGAAGAACCCAGTAGAAGGAATCAAAATCAGGCTAGAGAAAGCAGAGGATTGGATCATCGAGTTGGAGGTCAATGTAGAAAAAAGTTCCCAGGCAGTGCAACAAAATGAAAAAAGACTGAAAAAGAGTGAAGAGGTTTGAAGAGAGCTGCAGGACATGAAATGTAATAATATCCATGTCATAGGGACACCAGAAGAAGAAGAGGAGGAGCAAAGGATAGAAAACCTCTTTGAAAAAATAATGACAGAAAACTTACCTAACTTGAGGATAGAAAAGGTCATGCAAACTCAGGAAGCATAGAGGGTCCCAAGAAAGATGAACCCAAACAGGCCCACTCCAAGACACATCATCATGAAAATAGCAAATTTCAAGACAAGGAGAGAATCCTAAAAGCAGCAAGAGAGAAACAGCTAATAACATACAAGGGGGCTCCCATAAGGTTATCAGCTGATATCTCAACAGAAACACAACAAGCCAGAGGGAATGGCAAAAAATATTTCAAGCAATGAAAAACAAAGGCCTGCAGTCAAGAATACTCTACCCAGCAAGGCTGTCATTCAAAATGGATGGTGAAATAAGGAGCTTCCCAGACAAAGAACTAAAAGAATACATCTCCACCAAACCAGCATTGCAAACGATGCTAAAGAGTCTACTTCAAGAAGATGAAGAAACAGACACAGAAAGGAACACAGGTACAAAGGTAAATGGATTAAATGCACTAATCAAAAGATGTAGGGCAGCTGAATGAATAAGAACCAACTTTAACTTATGAATGCTTTAAAGTGATCTTGTTATAAATAGATTTTACTAAATAAGGTACAATTTTGTATATTATTTGTATCTGCATTACTACAGGTCAAGTTTTCTTAGATTGGTATCATTTCACATTATGGGAAATTCAGGTTACTTGCAATAACTCAGAAAAATCGAATGAAGTTAAGGAAGAAGAAAAATAAGAAAATGTGGATGTATATTACATAGAAGACATGCTATTTTTCTTATTTTCTGTTACAAAATGTGTGCTTATTTGTTGGTGTGTAATATATAGATTTTGTTAGCAATTTTTGTTTTAAGTAGCAACCAACTGGTCATGGGTATGTTGTGAAATCAGTCAATCTTTAGGTTAGAAAAGATGCTGAGAATGAAGACCAATTTGGATGGAAGTTGCAAACTACTAAACTATACGATTCGTGTACATAAACAATATATATTCTCATATTGGCATATAAATTAGATGAGATTCCTTTTAAATAAATCATGGAAATACACATTTCCAGTTATGAAGGCCCCCAAACTGGGGATTCTTGGGAAAAGGAATTAATGGTATAATAAACTTTTATTATTGAAATATGAACATACCTAATCTCTACCTCAACAGATTCTTAAATAGTTCTGGGGTTAATTTAGGATCACATAGGAAGTCAATCACAAGTTCAAAAAAATAGCTAGAATACCATTCTACAAAATTATTTAAATCCTAGGGCTTTTTATTTTTTACCTCAATTTAGTAGACATAGTAATTTCTACTCTGGGGTCTGGCTGGCTGAGCACTGCAAATGCAATTATTTCTGAAGGCTTCAACTTGTAAAACACATGTAGAGGAAAAGCAGAGGGTATTGAAAGAAGTAGACCTGTGCAAAGCCTAAATAAATAAATAAATAAATAAATAAATAAATAAATAAATAAATCTACTATTTAAGATGGAAAACTCCAAAAAGAATAAGTTGTAGTTCCATTAGTTTAAAATAAAGTTGAGTTGTATTAATGGAGGGGGGAGGATCTGACTCAAAAACCAAATTCATTTTTTACTATGGGTTTGGCACCATCTCTAGAACAATTTTCACAAAAGTGAGTTCTGCGATATATTTCATAAAAATAGCATTCCAGAGTAAAATAGGTATTAAAGAAGAAAAATTTGCTTAATTTTGCTACAATATATCTAAAATACTATCATTTAACATGTAATAATTATGTAAGGTAATGGCACATTTTAAATTTTTTGTATTAACTCTTCAAAATCCAGTATGTACTTTAAATATGTGTAAAAATATGTGTGGGTGTAAATGTATTTTTGCATGTGTTTTGTAATATTGCAATTCATATTACTTAAAAGAGTAATTTTTTAAACAAATGAATTAACATAGGCATCTTGGAATAATGAAAAGAAAACTTTGTATTAACATGATTTGAGAAGTTGACAGAAGGCAGTAATTAAATGGTGAATTGTCTGGATGTGAAAGGAAAAAATAAAAAGTACACATTGGTGGTTACAGAATAGACAGGAATGTTAAGAAGAACAAAGGAAATAGAGAAGCCAAAGAACTTATATGCATGACTCATGGACATGAACTAAGGGGGACATTGCTGGAGGAAATGGGGTACTGGGTGGAGGGGGTAAAGGGGGGGAAATTGGAACAACTGGAATAGCAAAATAAGTAAAATATATTAAAATACATAAATAAATAAATATAAGTATAAAGTGGACTAAAGAAGAAATAGAAAATCTATACAGACAACAAAAAATGACATTGAATTATTAATTAAAAGCCATCTAAAATCTGTGAAAGAGCACTTCAGTTGTGTCCATTTGTTGGCTTTATATAGTACTGCAATGAACACAGGGGAGAATATATATTTGAGAATAAATGTTTTCAAATGTTTTAGGTAGATACCCAGAAGAGGGTTTGATGGGTCAGACAGTAACTCTATTCTTAATTTTTTTGAGGAAATGCCATAATTTTTTCCATAGTGGCTGTACCAGTTTACATTCCCACCAGCAGTAAAAGAGGGTTCCTTTTTCTCTACAACCTCTCCAATACTGGCTATTACTTGTCTTGTTTATAATAGCCATTCTAAACAGTGTGCAGTGCTATCTGTAGTTTTGATTTGAATTTCCCTAATAACTGGTGAAATTGAGCATCTTTGCATTTATCTTTTGATCATCTGTATGTCTCTTTGTGAGAAGTGTCTGTTCAAGTCTTGTGCCCATTTTTTAATGGGATTGTTTGGTGTTGAATTGTATGAGTTACTTATTTTGGATATTAACCTCTTTGATAGATGATTGGATAAAGAAGATGGAGTACATATACACAATGGAATACTGCTCAACCATAAGAAAAGATGAAATACTGGCATTTATGTCAATTAGGATGGACCTTGAGAATATCATGTTAAGTGAACTGAGTCAGAAAAAGTTAAGAACCATTACCAGAGAACATGTACAAATGACCCATGGACATGAATAACAATATGGGAACCAACTGTGAGAGCATAGTATGGAATGGGTGGAGGAGGGCTAAGGGGGAATTATTGGGACAACTGAAACAGAAAATAATAAATAGATGATTTAAAAAGAACCATAGTATGGTGGTTGCCAGAAGGAAGAGGATTCAAAGTGTAAAGAATAAAGGGAGTCAAAAAATAGTATTGAAAGATGATTTGACTTTGGGTGGTGATATGATACACAGATTATGTATCATGGAAGTATATATTTAAAACCTATATATCCTTATTCACCAATGTCACCCCAATAAAATTATTTATTTTTAATCTAACAAATAAAAGCTCAGGATCAGAAGGCTTTAATAATGAATTCTACCTCACATTTAAAGAAGAATTAAGACCTGAAGAAGGAGAAGAAGAAGGAGGAAGGGAAGGAGAAGGACACGAAAAGTATAAAGGTAAGACTTTCTGTCCCATTCAGTGAGACTAGCATTACCTTGACATATATGTCAGATAAATACCTTGTATAAAGAAAATTACAGGAGAATATCCTCTATGAATGTACATAGAAAATTCCTCAGCAAAAATGCTAGCATATCAAAAGGAGTGCAGACTGTGAAAAAGTGGGATTTACCCCAGAATGCAAAAGTGCTTAACATCTGGAAAATAATATGTTGTACCACATGAATAGAATGAATAGGGAAAAATGATAATCTCAATGTAGTAAGTGCATTCAATAAAACCAACATTCATGATAAAAATGGTCAGAAAGCTATGAATACAAGTAACTTTTTCAACATGATAGAAGACATATGTGAAAAATCCAGTTAACAATATATATAACAATGACATAATTGTCACTGTCAGTGATAATTAAAAGGTTTTCACCTAAGATGAGAAATAGACAAAGATGCTCCCATACCACTATTATTGAACTTTGTACTGGAAGTTCCAACAAAAGAAAACATGCAATAGCAAGTAAGACAAGGCATTGAAATTGGAAAAGAAAATCTATCTCTTCACATATAGTATGATCCTACATATAGGAAAAATCTAAGGAATCCACAAAATACCTCTTAGAGCTAATAAATGAATCCAGCAATGTCTCAGGTTATAAGACCAACATGCAAAAATAACTGAAAATAACATGAAAAGAAATTTTAAGAAAATAATTTCATTACAATAGTATAAAAATGTATTTTTCCCCAAATCATTGCAAAAGTAAGCATTATCCTGACATTGACCAAAGCTATTTAAAAAACAAAAAGTATAGATGAATATATCTCATAAACAAAGCATAAATTATCAACTAAAGAACTTGCAAATCATATCCAATGACATATACAAAGGATACTATATCATAGGCAAATAGTGTAAAGCTCTGGAATACAAGATTAGTTTAACATTATAAAAGAAAGCATTATAATCTACCTTATTACCAAACTAAAAATACAACCAACACCAATAAAAACATGTGATCCTCTCCGTAGAAAAAGCATTTTACAAAATCCAGCATTCATTCCTGATAAAACTTCTAGGGAAATTATAAATAAAACAAGACATCTTAATCCTGATAAAGGGCATCCGCAAAAACAAACAAACAAAAAATAAAACTTACAGCTAACATCATATTTAATATTGAAGGACTGAATGCTTTCCTTCTAAACTCAGAAAAAAACAAAATAACGCCCATTCTCACAATTTCTTTCAAATATTTTAGTAGAATTTTGAGCCAATGCAAAAATAAAAGAGGAATAAGAAGCATTCAGATAGAAAAGCCAAAATTAAAACTGTCTTTAAAAAAACAAAAAACAAAACAAAAGAAAAAACTGTCTTTATTCACAGACAACCTATTTATAAAGAAAATGTGGGTAATCTAGGTTGCAGGTCCTTGCTTTTCATAACTTCGAATGCTTCTTGTCAGCCTCTTCTTGCCTGAAAAGTTTCTTTTGAGAAATCAGCTGATAGTCTTAAGGGAACTCATTTGGAGATAATGGTCTGCTTTTCTCTTGCTGCTATTAAGATTCTCTATTTATCTTTAGCCTTTGGTGTTTTAATTATGATGTGTTTTGGTGTGATCCTCTTTGAGTCCAACTTGTTTGGGACTCTCTATGCTTCTTGGACTTGTATGCCTATTTCCTTTACCAAATTAGGTACATTTTTTTCTCATCATTTTTTAAAACAAGTTTTCAATTTCTTGATCTTTCCCTTATCCTTCTGGCATCTTTGGGATTTGGTTGTTAGTATATTTAAAGTGTTCCCAGAGATTCCTAAGCCTCTCTTCATTTTTTGTTTTTGTTTTTGTTTTTGTTTTATTCTTGTTCCTTCTTTCTGTTCTGGTTGAATGTTGCTCTAACCAGCAAAGTTATCATTTAGATTGGAACAGAAGACAAGGTTCATCCCAGACAAGGTAAAACTCAAGGAATTCATCATCACCAAGCCATTATAACATAAAGCGTTAATGGAATTTATTTAATAAAAAGATCAAAACTACGAACATTAAAATCAGAACAAACACAACTATCAACAACTGCATTTAAAATACAAATAAATAAATAAATGAACAAGCAGTACAGGAATGGAAATATAGGTATGGAGATCATTATTAGCTGGGAGGAGAAAGGGGGAGAATGAAGGAAATGGTGCATGGATTAAGAAGTATAATTAGTAGGATCAAAATAGACAGGAGGGTGTTAAGAACACTATGGGAAAGGGAGAAGCCAAAAAACTTCCATGCATGACCCATGGACATGAACTAAGGGGAGATTACTGGAGAAAAGGATGGTCAACTGTAACAGCATAATCAATAAAATAAATATATTTTAAAAAGAAAGTGTGGGATAACATACCCACAGTTTCTATAACTATTAAGTGTGTTAGTAACATTTAAAAATTACATGATTAATATAGAAAAATAATTGAATTTCTATGTACTAGCAACAAAAAATTGAAAAGTAAAATAAAAATACCACTTACAATAGACTCAAAAGTACAACATATGCCAGAATTAGTGTGGCACATAATGTTCAATTTCTGTACACTAGGAGCTACTAAATTTTACTGAATTTTAAAAATGATCTAAAGAAATGGAGAGATAAGTCTTCTTCATCTGTCAGAAGATTCAAAAATTTAAAGTGTCAGTTCTTCTCAAATTGATGTATAGTTTCAACATAATTCCAATAATATTCAAGAAACCTCTCCTTGAGAAATTAACAAGCTGATTCCAAAATTCATTTATGTTGTTACTTTATTAAATAAAGCTTTGTTAAGTAGAGTGCCATAATGTGTGTTGGTGAACAGGAGTTCAACAAAGGAAATTGAAATAGAAAAGTTTATAATTCACAGATCCTAGACTCACAGGTATACATATACTTTGAAGGGCCACACCTGGAGATCATGGCAGGTGCAGGAAGAGAAAATGCTAAGGCCTGAGGCACATGTCTTTATTAGGGTCCCTGGCTAAGGCTAGATTGGTCAATTTAAACAACAAAGAGCAGGGTTTTTGGTATATCTCATGGTGATCTCATCTAAGTAGTGCATGAGAGGGCCCACAGACATGTGATAAGTATAGGTCAATTATAACTCAATAATAAAAAAGAAAGAAAATAAAATTTTCTATTTGTATGGCTAAACTTGAAAACAGTATACTAGGGAAATGTTAAATAGTAATCTTCTAATTCCCATGTAGTCTAGAGAAACAGAAGTAATTGTTTATAGTAAATGAAAAAGGAAGCATCCATGTGGAGAAGGAAAATGAGAGTTGGAGAGGAAGGGTTTTATGGGTTCTCTGTGGCTTTCAAGTTTCTCATTTTAGACCACTTCTGAGACCTGTCAGCCTGCATCTCCACAAATTCCAAAACACACTCTATTTTCTGTAGAATTACCTGTCAACCTGCATGCCCACAAAGTCCAAGGCATATTCTATTTCCTATAGAACATCTTCATTATCAATTCACATATTCATATTTAGTCACTTTTTAAGCTAGCACAAGTAGCAAAAGTTCCTTTCAATGAATATATTCAACTAATAACTATCCCATAACACAGTATACTTGAAGTTGCACAGTCAGTTATTTTCTTCCTATAGGCAGATCTACAGGGAAAGCCAAATCTTAATTAGGATATTTGGTAACTGTGGATGCAGCACAAAAGTGGATTTGCTAAATTGAAGTGTTAATAGTATCATATTCACATAACCTTGTGTTTTAACATCGTAACAGTAAGGCTCAATCTTACCAGTAGAACTGTAATAGTCCAAACCCCGTTTTTAAGGCTTTCTCTTCTGGACAGTGCTTAAAATAATACTGATTTTCAACATTATTCTCTGTGTATAAAAGTTCTATCTTCATGGCTGCTAATGTCCATTTTGACAGTATTTGTCTAAGTACAGTGATTTTTAAATTTGGGTTGAATCATCGGGGGGTGACTTTGCTCATCTCTTTCTTTTTTCTTTTCTTTTTTTTTTTTTAAACTGATAGTTTAATTAAGACAAACATAGCTATTTACATGTGGTGGCAATTTAAATAAGAGACTTTAAGTTGAACAGGTTTTTGATAGTCATTACTACAAAAAGGATGACAGGCCCTGCTTTTTATTTTTTTTACAAAAGATATGATGTGAAATTTAGGAAAACGGTACTATTAAATGTGGTATACTTAAAAACAAACAAATGAGAAAGAAAAGGCCTCAGAGAAAAATATTTTTGCACAGTACTTCTCAATGTCAAATTGTGTGATGTTTATACCATTAAAATTAACAAATTATATTTTGGCTTCCAGATGGAGTTGTAGAAAGTACTTACCAAGAAAACAGTTCCAAAGTGCTTCCTCTTAAGTTCTTTGGTACATTTTGGTTATTTTGATAATTACCAATCTATTGAATACTTTAATGTACATGTATCAACAAAAGTGCAAGAAAGAAGGAACTTGTACCCTTTGCAACAACATGGATGGAACTGGAGAGTATTATGCTTAGTGAAATAAGCCAGTCAGTGAAGGACAAATATCATATGCTCTCACCCATTACGGGACAATAATGAGCAAAACTAACAACAAGCAAAACAGAACCAAGGATATGAATACAAGGAATAGGCCTTCAGTGGTCAGGGGGAACGAGGTTGGGGGGAG